>CAUYON010113049.1:0-17159 GCA_963573935.1 Arctocebus calabarensis
TTTTTTTTTTTGAGACAGAGCCTCAAGCTGTCACCCTGGGTAGAGTGCTGTGGCATCACAGCTCACAGCAACCTCCAATTCCTGGGCTCAAGCGAGTCTCCTGCCTCAGCCTCCCAAGTCGCTGGGACTACAGGCGCCCGCCACAACGCCCGGCCTTTTTTTTTTAAAACCTACCATTAGCGCTCCCACAGGACACCAGTTTAAATAATGCCTTGGAGCCAGGGAAACCATTGGTCCACAGTTTCCTCTCTTTCTCTGCCGTTCTACCTGACCTCTGTGAGGTAGAAGGGGCGGCCCTGGGTGTGTCCTATACTCCCCAGGGTCTGTAAGTACCAAAATCCCTTCAACTTCTTCACTTTGTGGTTGTGTCATTGAGTCACACTTGCAATCCGAGTCCCATGGGTGGGGCTGACGAAGGCCGCGCTGGCAGGTGGATCTCCAACCTGTGCTCCCAGCTGCCCGGATCCTCTCAGCTGCTAGGACAGACTGCGATTCAAAATTCAGCGCACGAGAGTCGTGATGTTTACGTACAGAATAATTGACCAGAACAATCTGACTGGCTGAGAATTTCACGTAGACTTTATCATTGGTTTATCTCTTATTTTTACTGGTCGTATTTTTAAGGCTTACCCTGCCACACATGGAAGATAAGAAAATGGTTCAGAGAGATTATACGACTTATCTAAAGTTTTAAAATCAGCAGCAGGGGCCCATTTTTGTTGGTAGTGTGAGCATTTTAATATCATTATTGGTTTTGAGTCATAGAGCTAGGATTTAAAGAGTATCTCTCGTAAAAACAGAATTTAGTTATGGGAAGTATGTTGAGAAGCGAATAAATCTCTTAGAAATGAAAGTGTCATAAACAAAACTGTTGTCTTTCATTGAAGACAGATGATAGGAGCAAAAAAGAGCACAAATTAAGGAAAGTTGGGGAGCTTGTGTCTGATAATTGTGTCAGGATTTTCGCTCTCTTATGGCACTTTCCCAGAGTGTGTAGAGTGTGTGTGTGTGTGTGTGTGTGTGTGTGTATGTATTACATTTTGAAAGGGTGAAGAGGCTAAGCTGGGGATTTATCATGATGTGGATAAACCTAACAAAGCAAGATTGTGTTCTACCACAGTGGCAAGAAATGCCCAATGAAATAAACATGAGTAAAAATTAGGTAGTGATTACAATAAAATTCTGTAAGTATGAGAGCCATTACCGCAAGTAAAAATCTGAATTAGTTTAGGTTGTTGTCATTTGGTATGGGAGGGGGGCTCTCAGTTCTCCGTTTAAAAGATAGTTTTTGTTATAGTTTAAGACAATAACTCAGTTATGGCTTACATGTTTTTCTTACCTATTAAACATAACCACCAGAACGTAAACTCTCATTTCCTCTAAGGAAGTTGATAACCTTTTTATTCTTCAGTGATTCTCAGCACTGAGTTGCTGTCTCTTAAGAGGAGTTTTGAAATTGAAGGGAGCTGGTTTGGGTTGGTTGGTTGCGCTGCCGTTTTTAAAAAATATTAGGCCAGGGAAGCTAGAGGTATTTCAATGTGCAGGGCGTCTCACAAAAATTAATGACTGTTCCATGGCCTGTATTAATTTCTATTTCACTGGGTATTCCTATAGGTTAAAAACTCACTATAATTATCTCCGACAGTAATCTATCTCCACTTCACATTTATAGGCACAGTATTGTTACATATTTAATGTATTTCAGATTTCCCAGGAATATTCTTACGTAAATTGAGGCAATAATTTAATTTGTTTGATCTAGATAAAACAAAAAAGTAGTTCAAAATTATGAAAATTTATCTTCATTCACTGTTTCAAATATGCCTGCAGATAAAAGCATGTTTCTTACTTACATGTCACCTGGTTTGATTTTTACAAAATAATGACATTTTAAGTAAATACAATATTATACAACAGAATCTTGATATATCATAAAATGTATCCAAACTGATTAATATTAGGGATTCCCTTGATACTACATTATCTGGCATTTTCCAGTTTTTTATTTACTGAGAGTTTAAAAGAAAGTCATATGTCTATTTAATGGGGTTTAGCTTGATCTATTTCAGTTGCCAGTATGCTCTATTCCACAGAGTGGATCTGGACAATTTGTTTGTATGGATTCTTAGTGGGAGAATAGATGATGCATATATCATCAATAAATATTCTTAGTGATTCATGAGTTTCAAAAAGGAGCTCATAAATTACAAACTTTAAAATAGAAGAAACAAACATTGCGATCCATTAATGCCATCTTTCATCGAATTTTTAATACAAAATTTGGTCTGTAAATATATTGCTTCCTAATTTAATATTATACTATAATTTTAAAAATAATGTTATTAAATCCATAAAAATTATTCAAAGATGCATAAGAAGTAGCATTTATGATTTTAATTAACTCCTTATGTTACATATTTCACCAAAAATTTAAAATATAATTTAGATTAGAATATATAAATTCTATGTGTAGTTAGTATTTTTCTATAATTATTAAATACAATAAAGTTGCTTTCATGCAGTTATGCCAAGAATTAAGACGTATCTAAAATTCTTACTTTGTGATGTTAGCAAAATAAGCCATATGTTTATGGATTTACTAAAGTTAAAAAATGTATCTTATTTTTAAAAAAATAATTGTCTTATTATTGTGTTTATTCTGAAGATTTGTGTTTGAGTGTCTCACTTTTTGAATAAAGAGTTACTATAAATAGATGTTAATATAAGAGCCAAGTACTACATAGTATCTAAGTTAACATAGCATAGATGTATAATATTAATAAATGTCTAATCAATAAATTATATTATAATTTATAATAAATGATATTATTTTTAATATTGCTTAATATTTTGAAGCAGTAATCATCTGTTTTCTTTTCTTAATGTATTTATCTTCATTCTTTACATGGTTTTTGTTTCTAGTCCTTACCTTAAATATTGTTATTGTTATTAAATTTTAAGCCTTTTAAATTCTGTGAAGGCAAAAAGTGGAAACCTAATTAACACAAAAAAAAATAATTAAAAAAATTATAATTTTGTAATAAATTAAATTATAATAAATTATAATTTCCTGGTGGTTATGTTTAATAATCCAGAAGATTCTGGTATTTTTTAATGTACATAATAGAAAAGAAAAATGCATTTGAATGACACATACATAATTTGCAAATTGAATATACATTTAATATAAAAATTAAACTTTTGAAATTTGGAAATACCTAAAATTAAGACATTCAAACTTGTTTTTGATAACTTACCTTTCAATACTGAAAATTAAGGCTAAGTTTGTTTTCATTATAATATTTTTGTTTTGCTATTATCAGATAACATAATACAGTATGAAATGTCAGTTTAAAAGTAAAAGTAATTGAACAGATTTTGATGCATATGTTTATTTGTATTCATATAATATTTATATTGACTTTTTACAGTTTACAAATACATTTATTTTTATTACACTTATTCCTTATAGAATAAATCTGATGAATCATGGCAATATCACTCAGATTAGATACTCAGTATGTTTGAAAACAGAAGGTTGCTTAGTAAGGAAATAGTAACCCTTTCCTTAAGAGTATAAGAAGCATTAATTCAATACTTGGAAGCTGTGCACACTTCACTGGTTGGAATCATTGCAGGTGTACTTAATTAGTTCCCTCGATATCATAAAAGGGAACTGAATGGCAAAATTATGTTTAGTAAAATAAATTAGACATTTGAGGAATAGCCGTTTCATTGCAGTCAAGAGTACTAGTCTACTTTGAATACTTAAAAAAAAATTTGTCAGGATTAAAGATTTAAAGCTATTTACCATACACAGAGATTATGAAGTGAAAATGTTGATACCAGAATTTCAGGTTCTTGGTCTCAGTGATTTGAAGACTAAATCCCTGGACCACAGATCAGTGGTAAGACAGTATTTATTTACAGAAAAGAATACAGAAAACACTACAGCTCCTGGTAGAGAGAGAGAGAACTTAAGTCGGGAGAGAAAAGTTTTCTCCGTTTCTCTCCAGGTCTCTCCCCATCTCTCTTCTCTGGGCTCTTTGTCTCGGGGAATACATAGGTTCAGAGGTTCAGGAAAGGAATGAACGCAGTCCCTTCCGCCTGGGCAAGATGAATGAATGTATCAGTGAATGAACACAAGCCCTTCAGCCTGGGCAAGGTGAATGAATGTTTTAATGAATGAACACAGTTCCTTCTGCCGGGGTAAGGTGAATTGTATGTATTAATGAATGAACACAGTCCCTTCAGCTGGGGCAAGGTGAATGAATGTATTAATGATTGGACACAGTCCATACAAGGAATTAAGGCCTAGGAAATTCACATGAAATTGACCTAGGCATAGGAAATGGGAGTTCCTATTTAGTCCTAAGTGTAAAGTGAAGGAGACACCCAGGCATCAGTGTCTCCCCTGCCCGTTTGGCTATTGGAGCCTCCGGAGTGGGTCAGAGGTCCCCTCCTTGCCTATCATGCAGCCTGCTGGTTCCTCAGCCAGCTGCCACCGAATGACACCACCAAGGTGGAGGCTCAGCTCTGCTGAGCTGGTTGGGGCGCCAAATGTCCTGTATCAATATCATATAGGATAATATATAAAGAATAGGGTTAGGGTTGGGTTAGGGTATGGTAGGGTTAGAGATTCAGAGATAGTAAAATTTCTATACAGCTGAAAATGAGATCACCAGACATAACAGGGAAGCCCCAAGTAGGAGACTGGGAAAACTTCCCATTCTTCCTCCAAAGGTTGGCTGAAAAATAAATTGGCAAAATGCAGACTAAAGAAGGTGTGGCATACAAACGGATCAGCATGCACCAGAGAAAACCACGGAGTGATTGCCCCATCACACAATGGGGGACTGTTGGTTACATACCTTTCCTTTTAGGGGAAAGAGAAATGAAGCATGAACGATTTTAGGGGTATAGTAAATGGCTTTTAGAGAAATTCATTGAGCTTAAGGAACTTAAAATGGTCTGAGACTAAATGTGTTGGGCTTGTAGAGCAAAAAATATTTTGTGATAAAATTTGTCCACTTAAGTTGATAGACTTCAGTCTTTCTCCTTGAGATATGAGTTCAGTTAAGGAAAACTCAGGGAAGAGACCAGAGATAATTTTTTTCTTCATTGCTAGATGTGAACTCTAGATAAATACAAGAACTTCAGCACAATTTTATCCTGTGCTTTGGAGAAGAGGAGATTGAGAGACAATAAGGGGCAATTTAGAGAGACCTTGAGGTTTCTTTTTGAGGTCAATATGTCAAAGAGATGTATTTTGGAGTATTGGTATCTGAGCTCCAACACCCAGTTAAATTTAAATTTTAGATTATATATATACACACACATGTATATATGTGTATATGCGCATGTATTATATGAATAAGTATACCCAAATATTGCATGGAGTATACTTACACTAAATGTATTCATTATTTATCTGAAATTAAAATTTATAGGAGTCCTATATCTTTATTTGCTACATCTGGAAAACAATCATATATAAAGAATTGTAAAAATCAGTTTTGGTGTTTTATACTTTGAAATAATATAAGTTAATTTATTTAAGTAAGTGAAGAGATGAACAGTAAACAAAATAAATTGAATTAATAAATATTTGTAAACTAGTCAGTCTGTACAAAGATAAGGAAATGTTTATTGAGCAAAGCAGGGGAGAGAATGTTTTCCCTCTAATTCTTCTTCTGGGGTCTTATATATGGAATACAGGTGAACAAGAGGAAAGCAGATTTTTATCAGCATGTGTATTGCTGGGACACATGTGAGCATTCAGAGAGAACTTACTCAAAGGGAAGATTAGATTAGAACAAGGCTTTATGCAGCATTTTAATGAAAAGATAAGATTTTTTTACAGAAATTACAAGTCAAAGCAAAAGGATTTTTTATTTCTAAAGTTGTAAATTGCAGGAAGACAAATATATGGACGAAAACTAATAGAAAACAAGGGTCAGTTAGTACGTAAATTCCTCTGGAGCTCTCTCTGAGATAAGAAGCCTTTAGGGTTGTCTCCATGATTAAAGCTGTCCTTCCTGGTAGGGAGGGGAGGGAGGATACCTTTATAAATGTGTGCCCTTTATTTAGGAAAATAGTGGGAGTGCAGAGAGTTTTTCTTGTATCTGCTTCTTCTCAAGTACCTTCAGCTCAAAATAAGCCTACGCCAAGGAAATAAATTCTACAACCTTCAGTATTAGGTAGGGAGAGGGCTAACAGGTGGCAAGACAGATAGAGGAAGTGGCTGAGGGTGGAGAGTGGGAATCAAATCAGAGTGCAGAAGAGAAACCACAATATCAGATATTTGTAGCTAAGACTTTCTTCTGGTTGGCTCATGCCTAGTAAGGAGTTCCTGGTGACCTTAACTGACCTGGTTTTTATATTCATAAATTAATAACCATATAATTAGCAATATGATTTTGACTCCCACTGAATTTTTCATGAAGGATTCTGGGAAGACACATGTGTGAAAAGGAAACTGTTATATAAATCCAACTTGTTATCTAACCTGTTATATAGCCCCAATCTGTCAATCACCCAAAAAAGGGAAAAGAAAAACCAATCTTATCTGGGAGAGAGGTGGAATAACTAGTGAGCATAGAAAAAGACTGTGTGGGACGGCGCCTCTGGCTCAAAGGAGTCCGGCACTGGCCTCATATACTGGAGGGTACGAGTATTCGTTCCTGACACTGGGAACCAAGGACCAGCGAACATCAGACAGATCTAACATCATAGGTGTCTAACAAATTTGTGAAATTACAATCATTCTAATTGCAAACACACTCCCTTGGAAAGTAACTTTATGGAACTAGCTGTTAATAAATAATTATTTAAAATGTTTACTTTGAGTACTATCTCTCTAATCGGGGGAGTATTATAAAGACTTTGATGCAAAATAAAATAGTAAACAACAATGATGTAGTGAATACCGGAATAATGTAGTGTAAACCTTGTAAATATCATTATATCACTTTAATTCACTTTGGCTAATTGTAGCTAATTGCAGCCAGTCTTGTACTTAATAAAATATATTGTTCAGAGAAATTTTTATATTCATAAATTAATAACGTGTTTTTATAATTTATAAAGACAATGTAAAAGCAAAAAAAATCATTTGTTAAAATGAACGGGATTTGCATGAGGCTTATAAATTTATTATTACTATAGTTTGAAGAAGAGTTAAAGTCAGCACTTAAACACATTTTGAAGAAATCATTACTGCTAATATGTAAATTCTTTATATAGCTCCTCAAAATAGTGTTTACTTTAAACATAGGAGAATTAAAGATTTATGATAATAACTTCCTTAAAGATTTTTTAAATTATATAACAATGTAAGTAGAAAAACAGATTTCACATTAATTCATTTTGTCTATATATGAAAGAAGAAAATGAAGTAACATTTGCAGATTTTATGAGTATCCTTAATGACCATAAGGGGCTTATGTGAATATTTACCGGGTATTCTGGTTATGTTTTTCCTTTTATAAATAAGAATTTCCCTTTTTAATTTGCTTTTCACTATTGAAATACAATTTAGCAATAGCTTGGAATATTAAATATTTTAGCAGGAAGACACAGAATTTCTCCTTTGATTCTTAATCTAAACTCAGATATAAGTACAGAGAAATAGATTAAAAATTTGTATCATATATAGGATTGACTATCATTTTCCTAGATGAACGATGAAAAATTTTTGTAGGTCTAAACACAAAACAATTACTGTTATAAAATGTTTATGATGAAAACGAACGGATCATTAGCTTGGCACCTTTAGCTCAGTGGCTAGGGTGCCAGCCACATATTCCGGGGGCTGGTAAGTTTGAACCCAGCCCAGGCCTGCCAAACAACAGTAACAACTACAACAAGAAAATAGCCCAGGTATTGTGGCAGGTGCCTGTAGTCCCAGCTACTTGGGAGGCTGAGGCAAGAGAATTGCTTAAGCCCAGGAGTTTGAGGGTGCTGTGAGTTGTAACGCCACAACACTCTAAGGAGGGCAACATAGTGAGACTCTGTCCCAAAAAAAAAAAAAAAAAAAAAAAGCAATGCAGAGATATATTGTCAATAATTGATTTAATTATTCACTTTTTTTAAAAAAATGCCATTTTGAGACTTCTATCTTCCCAATCACTGTTCTACATAAAACTTAATATAAAGTCTGTAAAGAATGGCTTTCTTTTTACCATGGTTTACTGTGATTTTATAATTTACTGTTCAATTTTTTCTTAAATAATTCATACAAACAACCAGGTTTTTCTTAAGCTTAGAGAATCTTTTTATTTTAGCTTATGTCTAGTACATTTTAGCAATTTTAATATTAAGGCCTCTGGTTCATTTTTAAACCTATTATGCACCTAGCAAATTATCCCTTTCAGACTACATATGTAAATTAAATGCCTTCAGGCTATGCCTTTAGGTATTATAATTATCTTCTGTGACATCTTTTTAAATATTTAAATAACTTGTAAGAAAAGAAACTGTATATAGTATATGCTGTAAAATTCTCTGAAATGTTTCAATTTCGTATAAAATTTAACTAAGATTCAACTTAGAATATAAGTCTAAATCAGGTGTGAAATGATTTATTTTGACTTACAATTAATACTGCTTCTGAACTGGAATTGTGAAGTTTATTTTTTAATGTAGTGAACTAAATTTTCTTAAATATTAAAATAGAAAATACTTAAATACTTAAATAGAAAATGTCAATTACTCAAAAAGATCAATGATACACAGGGTGGGCATAAAGTTTGTGTGCAATAAGGTAGTTTAATATAGTGAATTGCACATGAACTTTATGTCCACCCTGTATTTGTGATTCACTTAAACCTTTCTAAATTTAATTCTGATATGTGCTATGCAACTAAAATTATCAAAATGGTAAAAATCTACTTTATAGAGTGTTTATTCAAGCATGAAGTTTGAAGACAACTATATAGAAAGCACAGATTCATAAGAATGGAAAATAATGTCCTGAGGTATAGAAGTTTGAAGGTTTGGGAAGCTTAACAGAATTTCAATATCTTCCTATATCATCTATAGTTATAGTAATCTGATTACTCAAGGAAGCCTTTTTCTTTTTAAGACTAGTATATTTTACATTCAAATTTAAGATGTAACAGTCAAGGGGTCTTTTTACCATCTGGTCTCAGTTAGATACAGGACGGTGAAGGAGGCAGTCCTTAACAAAGTTCAGTGATTAAGAGGGGAAGAAGATTTGTCTGGCTTCTGGATTGTTCCAAGTTATTTACACAAAAACAATGAGGAGGAAAGTAAATTTATAATCTAAAAAGCAGAGGTTATAACTGCTTGCTACCTGATTCACATGGTAGCCCCATCTCTCTTTGAGTTTAAAGTGGAGTTGGCTACTAAAAATACCTTTTTTACTTTTCTTTATCTTCACATTCCAGTTAGAAGTTGATTATCTTCTAAGAGAGCAATTAGCTTCAAAATCATCAGGACTTCTATTTTTGTGGTTTAAATTGTCAAGACCAGCCTAAGTTTTATTCAGAAAAGTGAGTGAGTTTTTGCCTGTTCCAATGATGGATAAAGAAAACTTACTATATAGTCATTTGCCAAGGACTCTGTAAACCAAAAAGTCTACCTAAAAAGCCCTTGTCTCTATAGTATACTCAAAGATATTTGCAAATCATAATTAAAATATTTAAAAATATGAATGTATTTTTACATTTTTTAACTCTTAAAGTGTATAAATATATTCTCTCAGATACTAATATGAAAACAAATTATTCCTATCTTTTAACATTTTATCTGACTATGGGATCAGAGTTTCTAAAATCATTTTAATTACTGTAGTTATTTGTTTTGGGGTTCTTTGTGCCCCATCCTAGAACAAAGGCATGTCATTTCATTAGCTTTTGATATCCTTTCTAATAAGGATAAGACACCCTTATAGGGAATTTTTCAAATAATTAAATTCTAGACTTATCATTCAGTGGAACGTTAGGAAGTTTATATTTCTAGATAGATCTCAGATTCATCACCTGAAATTTTACATCATACTGAAGTCTGGTTTGATTCCTACATAAAAGAGGAATTTGTGCACCATAAAGTTGTCCTATGAGGTTTATTTATTCTTTTCGGTTAAGGATTAGTCAATCAGGACACATTGATTATTTATCATTTCATAATCAATTCCCTGACTACTAATGATATTTTAGTTTACATTCCTAGGAATGTATGGTCTGAATTAAGCTTAAACCATGTTTTATAATCAGAGATATGACCTATACTGACAGTAAGATTTGCTCTAATTAAGTAAATCATATGCCCTTTTAAGGTTGTTGCCTTGTGTAAGTAAAATATGCTCTTAGGTTCCTTAACTGGATGCTACATGAGTCATTCCTATTACAATCAACTATCAATTCATAAGGCTTAAGAAAGGAGGCCGTGTTTTATAATGATGAATATTTCAGTGATAAAGATTGGTTTCCTTGGTCACTGTCATTGAAAATAACCCCAGCTACTTAGACCCTGGAAAGAATTAGAACATCCTAGCAAAATCATATATTTTAAAAACTTGCTGGGAGAGGTACAAATGTTCTTATTGTGAAATCAGTAGCATATTCAGGATTACATTTCTCTGTCAATTCTTGGGCTTTGCATTCTTCCGAATCATCCCTTTCTCTTTCTCCTACTCCCTCCTCCTCCTACCTACTCCCCTTTTTTCTCCTTCTTCATCTTCTTATGTATTTGTTATTACTTATTAATTTATCCATTTTTATTTAGAATAATACATTTGCTTTCAAATATTAATGAGTTTTATTTTTCCTGTTGCTTCTTTCATTTAAAGAACTACGGATGAGAACACCAATGATCATCCACAACTGGGAAATCTGGATAGTGAGTTGAAACGGGGGTGAGGCATTTCAACTGGCCAATTTCCTCTTTTTTTATGTGTTCTGACCTAGAGAAATATTTGCTTTTTATTCTTCTGAGCATCCCTAACCATTGCTTTTAATCACGCAATAAGCCAGATTGTAGATTGTTTCATCTTATTCACACATTTCCCATCAAAAGAAAAATAACTCAATAAGGAGCATAATAAAGACAATATTATGCAAACGAGTTTTCTGGAGGACACTGGGTCAGTGTGTTCTTACATGAGAAGAGAAATTACAGCTCAATGTGTATTCACCCAACAAATAAAGCAAGAGATATTGTGTGGTAGGCATTTATGGCATCAACTGAAAACGGGCAGGCTCAGAATATAGTTGTTACCGAGTAAATATGTTTTGAATGAATAACTGTGATTAACTGAACACCTGTAGAACAAAGCAAAAAAAGGAAAGGAAGGAGTGGAAAGTTTGGCAAAAGTGAATAGAACACTAAGTGATATGCTCTGGGATGTCTGAGAGTGCATAGTTTGGTAAGAAACGAGCAGATAAGTAAATAATTAAACACATACTTATAAGATCTGAAAGCATTTTTTTAACCAATTTATATGAATCCTTGTGGTGGGCTGCTTTTTATTTATTGGCATTTCAATTTGGCACATGATTGAAGGAATATTGACAAATTAGATACAAAATGTCATAGCCTCATCTCATTTAACCATATCTCAAAAATCATATACATAGAAATATTTTAGTCTCAATTATTAGGAGCATTTGGACTCCATATAGTAAAATAAGAGCCTGAAAATAATTTAGGGAGGAAAATCATAGGAAGCATGCTTTCTACATAAAGTACAAATAGTGTTTGGGACCAGGTTTTAAATTCGCTCAGAAAATAATTTACCTCTATTCACTCTCTACCATTCAGAATATAGAATCAAATGTGAATTTCACAAACAGTAATTTTACTGAAACAAATGAAATCCTAGGAAGATAATTGTGATGATGTAATTTTTCATATGTACTACATTTGATTTAAACTGGAGGCAATTAGAAAAGTGTGTTTAATGTGAACTCTAAATAAAGGAAACTAATAGGTAAATATGTTCATACCATGTCAATATGTACTGCATGTTATTTCCTTTTAACATGACATACTTGGACATGTAATATCAGTTTTTGTAGATAAGGTCAGTGGTCAAGTCTTACAAAACTGTTTAGAACTACAGCCTTTATTGGACTATAAACTCCATAAGGTCACTAGTTGATCAAGCATCAGAAATAGTTTACTTTGAAGTTAATGAAGCCCAAGATTCTAAGCTTTTTATTTATTTTTTTTTAATTTTTTATTTAAATAGATTTGTTGAGTACAAGTAGATTTTTGTTATGTGGCTGAATTGCATAGTAGAGAAGTCTATATATACTATATGCAGATCACTTAATGGTGTGACTTGGTTATCAAGTCACATGATAACCAATAGGTACCATAGTGTCCAATATTTCTCCCTCTAGTCTCCAGTGTCCGGTAAGTCACTTTTTTAAAATCATAGCTGTGTACATTAGGGCAATCATAGAGTACAATGTGCTGGTTTCATACACAATCTGAAATGTTTTAATCAAACTGGTTAACATAGCATTCATGGCCTTTTCTTAATTATTGTGTTAAGACCTTTATATTCTGCATTCAGTAAGTTTCACCTGTATCCTTCTAAGATGCACCGTAGGTCTGGTCCCACCAATTACCTTCCCTCCACTCATCCTCCTCCCTCCTCTCTCCTCTATCCCCTTGCCCCTTTTCCCATATTCTTCTGCTATAATTGGGTTATAGTCTTCATATGAAAGCTATAAATTAGTTTCATTGTAGGGCTGAGTACATTGGATACATTTTCTTCCATTCTTGAGATACTTTGCTAAGAAGAATATGTTCCAGCTACATGTATGTAAATATGTAAGAGGTAAAGTTTCCATCTTTCTTTAAGGCTGCGTAATATTCCAGGGTGTACATATAACACAATTTATTGATTCATTCATGGGTTGATGGGCACTTGGGCTTCTTCCATGACTTAGCAATTATGAATTGGGCCGCAACAAATATTCTGGTACAAATATCTTTGTTATAATGTGATTTTTGGTCTTCTGGATATATACCTAGTAGAGGAATTATAGGATTGAATGGCAGGTCTATTTTTAGAATATTTAGAAAATTTAGATATTTAGTATATATTTAGAATAGAAAATTTCTTTTTCTTCTTTTTTTGGAGACAAAGTCTCTCTCTGTTGCTCTATGTAGAGTATGGTGACATTATCTTAGCTCACAGCAATCTCAAACTCTTGGGCTCAAGCAATCCTCTTGCCTCAGCCTCCCAAGTAGCTGAGGCACCTAGCACAATGTCCAGTTAGTTTTCCTATATTTAGTAGAGATGGGGTCTCACTCTTGCCCAGGCTGGTCTCAAACTCCTGTGCTCAAGCTGTCTACCTGCCTCAGCCTCCCAGAGTGCTCAGATTACAGAAGTGAGCCACCTTGCCTGGCTAAAATTTCTTTAGAAGAGAATCGTTTAAAGAAAAAATAACAATTTTTCACAGGGTTTATGATTAATGTAGAAGTAAAATGTATATACAAACAACAGCACAAAGAATGGGCAGAATGAAAATATACTATCGTTTTAACTTCTTAATTTATAGGTGAATTTGTATTGTTTAGGCAGAGCATGGTAACTTACGGGTGAGCACCATACATCCTAGAGTAACTACTAATGATATAAAGCGAAAAATATGTATACCTAATAAGCCAACTTAAGTACTCAAAAATACTCAAATAATTCAAAAGAAGGCCAGGAAGGAGGAAGAGAAGAACAAAGAACATAGAAATAGATAAAAGGGCGGCACCTGTAGCTTGGTGGGTAGGGGACCAGCCACATACATCGAGGCTCCTGGTTTTGAACCTGGCCCAGGACTGCTAAAATCAACAATGACAACTGCAAGAGAAAAATGGCCGGGCACTATGGCAGGCCCTCGTAGTCCCAGCTACTTGGGGGGCTGAGGTAAGAAAAAACAAATAATAAGCTAGTAGACTTTAAAACTAACCATAAAACTGCAATTAATGTAAATTGATTATATATTTTAATTACAATTCAGAAGTTGTAAAATACAGACACAGTGAAACTTCTATAAATTTTTCAAAAAGCAAGACCCAATTATATGCTGTTTAAAGAGATGCCCATTAAACAAATACAGAGAGGTTTAAAGTATAAGGATGGAGAAAACATACTATGTAAATAAACTTATGTAAACTATGCAAACAGTAATTTTTGTAAAAGCTGGAATCTTTCATAATCCTAATATCAAACAACACAATCTTAATACCAAACAATGTATTTTTTTTCTTTTTTTTTTGAGACAGAGTCTCACTTTGTTGCCCTTGGTAGAATGCTGTGGCATCTTTAGCTCACAGCAACCTCAAACTCTTGGGCTCAAGTGATCCCATTGCCTTAGCCTCCCAAGTAGCGGGAACTACAGGCAACCATCACAATGCATTTTTAGAGATGAGGCCTCTTTCTGGCTCAGGCTGGTCTCCAGCTCCTGAACTCAGGCAATCCACCCACCTCAGCCTCCCAGAGTGCTGGGATTACAGGCATGAGCTACCATCCCTGGCCTCAAACTATGTATTAAGATATTGGCTCGGCAATTGTAGCTCAGCAGAGATGGCTCCGGCCACATACACCAGGGCTGGTGGGTTCAAACCCAGCCCAGCCTGCCAAACAATGACAACCACAACAACAACAACAAACAGCCAGGCGTTGTGGGCATTGTGGCAGGTGCCTATAGTCCCAGCAATTGGGAAGCTGAGGCAAGAGAAGCTTAAGTCCAGTTTGAGGTTGCTATGAGCTCTGACGCCATTCTACTAGCATTCTACCCAGGGTGACATAGTGAGACTCTGTTTCAAAAAAAGAAAAAAAAATTATCATAATATCAAACAACACACTTCAGGACAATGAGATTATCTTAGTTAAAGAGAGACATTTTATTATTAAAAGGATTAGTCATCAAGAAGACACATAAATATAACTGTGTATGTACTTGATCACAGACCATTAACATCCATAAACAAAACTGAAAGGAAAAAGAGAATCCACAATTATAATTGGATGTTTAAATACTTCTTGCCCAATAATTAACAGAACAAATAGAAAATCAGTAAGGCTAAAGAACACTTGAACTGCATTATCAGTCAACTCAATCTTTTGACATTTCAAGAAAAATACATTAGGCTCAGCGCCTATAGCACAGTGGTTACAGGACCGGCCACATGCACTTAGGCTGGCGGGTTCAAATCCGACCCAGGCTGCTAAAATCAACAATGACAGGGCAGCGCCTGTGGCTCAAAGGAGCAGGGCATTGGCCCCATATGCCGAAGATGGTGGGTTCAAACCTAGCCCTGGCCAAAAACTACAAAAAGAAAAAAAAAAGGGCGGCATCTGTGGCTCAAAGGAGTAGGGTGCTGGCCCCATATGCTGGAGGTGGCAGGTTCAAACCCTGCCCCAGCCAAAAAAAAAAAATCAACAATGACAGCTGCAACCAAAAAAATAGCTGGGTGTTGTGGCAGGCGCCTATAGTCCCAGCTACTTGGGAGGCTGAGGCAAGAGAATCGCTTAAGCGCCCAAGGGTTGGAAGTTGCTGTGAGCTGTAACGCCATGGCACTCTACCCAGGGTGACACAATGAGACTCTATCTCAAAAAAAAAAAAAAAATTAGTAACTGCAGAATGCATGTTCTTTTCAAGTACATATGGAACATTTGTTATGTTCTCTGACGACAACTGAAATTCAATAATGAATCCTAGCACTCTGGGAGGCCAAAGAGGGTGGAGTGCCTGAGCTCAGAGGTTCAAGACCAGATTGAACCAGAATGAGATGTCGTCTCTAAAAATAGCCAGGTGTTGTGGTGGGCACCTGCAGTCCCAGCTACTTGGGAAGCTGAGACAAGAGAATCCCTTGAGCTGAAAAGTTTGAGATTGCTGTGAGCTATGACACCATAGCACTCTATCAAGGGCAACAAAGTGAGACTGTCTCCAAGAAATAAATAAATAGGCTTGCCGCCTGTGGCTCAAGCGGCCACAGCGCCAGCCATATACACCTGAGCTGGCAGATTCGAATTCAGCCCAGGCCTGCCAAACAATAATGACGGCTGCAACCAAAAAACAGCTGAGTATTGTGGCAGGCACCTGTAGTCCCAGCTACCTGGGAGGTGGAGGCAGGAGAATTGCTTGAGCCTAGGAGTTGGAGGTTGCAGTGAGCTGTGTGATGCCAAAGCACTCCATCCAGGGGGACAGCTTGAGGCTCTGTCTTAATAAATAAATAAATGAATGAATAAAATCCAATAATACATACCTGGAAAATCCCCAACTATTTGGAAATTTAACAATACACTTGATTAAGGATCAAAGAAATTATTACAAGGGAAAATATGAAATTTGTGGGATTCAGCTATAGTAGTGATTTGGAAAAAATAATAAATCTAACTGACTTCTACAAAAAAACCTAAAAAAGATTTAAAATCAAAAATTTGCACTTCCACAGTAATGTTTCCAGAATTTCTCTCTATACAGAGTCCTTGGTCTTAGAGTTCGAATAATGAAACCACAGACCACATGGATAAGTGACAGGACAGAATTTATTGACAGGGAAAGATTGATAGAAAGATTAGTAAGCAAAAGAGGGGAACAGAACCTCCAACAGCAGAGGAGTGGAATCCAAGTGCGAAGCCCCCCGAGTTTTCAGTCTTGGGGTTTAAATCCCATCCTGCAGCAGGGAATTTGGGAGAAATATACCACATTGGTATGGAGTTATTGTTTATTTTGATGCCAAAAAAGAAAGAAAATAGGCATAGATGAAACATCTTAAAATTGACTTGGTGCCTGTGGCTCAATGGGCTAAGGCGCCACACATGAGCTGGCAGGTTCAAATCCAGCCAGGGCCTGCCAAACAACAATGACGGCTGCAACCAAAAAATGGCCGGGCGTTGTGGCAGCGCCTGTAGTCCCAGCTACTTGGGAGGCGGAGGCAAGAGACTCGCTTGAGCCCAGGAATTGGAGGTTGCTGTGAGCTGTGATGCCATAGTACTCTATCCAGGGTGACAGCTTGAGGCTCTGTCTCAAAAAAAAAAAAGAGGCTTGGCGCCTGTGGCTCAACGGGCTAAGGCGCCAGCCACGTACACCTAAGCTGGCCGGTTCTAATCCAGCCCGGGCCCGCCAAAAAACAATGACAGCTGCAACCAAAAAAAAAAAAAAAAATGGCCAGGCGTTGTG
>CAUYON010113051.1:0-13858 GCA_963573935.1 Arctocebus calabarensis
GGAAAGAGTGAGGGGGGTGGGGTCTTGGGGTCTTGGTGTGTGCCACACCTTTTGGGGGGCAAAACACGATTGTAAGAGGGACTTTTTCCAACAAATGCAACCAGTGTAACATGGTTTCTTGTACCCTCAATGAATCCCCAATAATTAAAAAAAAAAAAAAGCAGAAATCAAAATTAAAAGTCTCCTTCCTTAGCCAGATGTGATAGCGGGTGCCTGTAGTCCCAGCTATCAGGAGTGTAAAGGAGGAGGAGTCCTTGAGCCGAGGAGTTTGAGGTTTGCAGTTAGCTGTGATCACATCACTTCACTCTGGCCTGGGCAACAGACCAAGACTATGTCTCAAAAAAAAAAAAATGCTCCTTGGCTTGGCGTCTGTAGCACAGTGGTTATGGCCCTGGCCACATACATCCAGGCTGGCAGGTTTGAACCCTGGCCCAGGCCAGCTAAAACAACGACAATTGCAACCAAGAAAAATAGCTGGCTGTTGTGGCGGGTGCCTGTAGTCCCAGCTACTTGGGAGGCTGGGGCAAGAGTATGGCTTGAGCCCAAGAGTCTGAGTTTGATGTGAACTGTGATGCCAGCTGTGACTCTACATAGTGAGACTCTGCCTCCAAAAATTTAAAAAATGAGTAGAAGCGGCGGCGACCGTGTTTGTGTTGGGGCGGACTCTGAGGAGCGCCAGGCACTTTGAGGCCCTTTGCCCCCTACTCCTGTCCCCAGGAGCTGTGGTTTAAAAAAAAAATGCTCCTTTTACTTCAACCCTTTAGCCCAAGTGCCTTTCCACAAAAGTCGTGATAGTTAACAATTTCTTATGTATCCTTGCAGAGAAAAGTGCAAAACTTGGATTAACGTGTAAATGTTCTTTTTTGAATAGTTGGGATCATTATTATAGGCATGGTCTTCTGCATCTTTTTTAAAGTTTATTAATATGTTTTGGAGATATTTTTATGACAGAGTCTAGAGCAATCTAATTTTTGGCAGGGGGAGGTGGCTACCAAATAGTATGATTGAATAAAGGTATGGTATAATTTATTCAACAAACTCTGTTTGAAAGACTTTTAAGTTGTTTCCACTTTTTAGCCAAGACAAACGTGTACAGAATTTTTAACAGTAATGAGTGGTGACAAATGTCTTGAAGCAACCAATAAAGGACTGATACAAGCTGAAGTTCCTCCCTAGGTACGATGAGCATTATTTCCTAATTTCAACTCAGACACATGAGCCAACAAGGAATTCCTTCTGACCTGTTAATGTATGAAGATGAAGAGTCTTCCAAAGACATGCAGATTAAATTACTCCTAGCTATACATTTGACATACTCTCTCTATTGAAAAGAATGAATAACTTGAATTCAGTCCATCCTGGGAAATCCACACTGTATCAAAACATGGGTTCTCATGTCTGTGGGGTCATTGATTTCCAGAGATTTATTAGTTGATCTAATGCTCCAGCTGCTTTGAATTACTCTTCATAGAGTATGAGCTGACTACTCTTAAAATATGCAGAAACAGATTATATAGTTTGTCCTTTCAAAAAGTCTTTGTTTGGCCCAGTATTAATCCTTCTATCCAATTATCATCTCTGATAGGAAAGGTTCCATGTTGATGGACTCTATGGCTAAAAGGCAATTTGGTCTCGCCCTTGTGCATCAGTTCTCTGTGCTACCCTCATTTTTCATCACAAAATATAAGCATGAGCTGTTTGTAGTTTGCTCAAAGCCCTCTTATTTGTATTCTCCTACATAGGATGACATTCTCTTGTAGGCTCAGAGATGGAAGCTCTAGCCCCCTTCCACCCCCGCTTTTGCTGGATTCATTTTTCATACCCTTTCCTGGAAACTGAATGCAGACACCTTTTGAAAATTATTTTTTTCCTCATCGTCTTAAAGATACTCATTTGATATTTTTCCTGCTCCACAGGCAGATCTGTGTGTGGCTGTTTCTGGCCACTATTATCTCTCACAAATCTAATCAAAATGCTGAATTATATTTATAGAGGTCGTGATGGAAAGAAAAACCAGATGTGATATGTGGGCTAAAACAACACACAGATTTAATATGAGGTGATATACCCAAATCACAACCAGAATTTGGTACCTTAGCAAATGTTCTACTTAATATTCTGTTGGCAGGTACATCCGCAACAAAATGCCTCATAAATATTCAGCTACCCTATACCTCTGTTCTCCAGTTCCTAGTGATTACAATAATACATTTTTTCCTAGAGTGAAAGAGCAAATGGCAATTAAGCCTGTGGACCCCAGTGAATTAGTGTAGATTATACAGCATAGCTCATGCAGATTACTTGTGCAAGCGATCACTTGTTCACAAACAGGAACAGAATGAATGTGGTGAAAGATGTTTGTGAGGCCTCCAAACACCTCATGTTTTCTATGGTCCTTCCTTCCAGTGTAAATGGAAGTTCACTGAGTGCTCTACTTCCAGCTAGTATGGATTTGCTTTTTTAAGCTGAAAATTTTTCTAAGAGATAATTGTAGGTTCACATGCAGTTGGCGATTTTTGTATACTTTGCCCAGTTTCCTCTAACGATAACATCTTGCAAAGCTGTAGTACAACAACCAGAATATTGTCCTTGATTCAACCTACCAGTCTTATTCAGATCCCTGTAGTTTTACTTGTCCTTCTTTGTGTGCGTGTAGGAAGTTCTATACGATCCGATCACCTCTGGAAGCTTGTGTATCCACCATCATGATGTTGGTGAATAATTCTAATAGCACAAGAATCCCTCATGTTGCCTTTTGCCCCTGCTCCACTTTATCTCTTATCTTTTACAATCACTGATCTGTCATCCATTTGAAAACTTTTGCTGTTTCAAAAAGATAATATAAATGGAATCCCACAGAATGTAAACTCTTAGGATTAGGTTTTATTTTACTCAGCATAATTCTTTGAAGAATCTGTGTCAATCAATAGTTTGTTCCTTTTTATTGATGAGTAGTATTCCAAGGTGGGGATGTATCACAGTTTGTTTAACAATTCACCTCTTCACAGGAAGAGCAGAGAGAGGGAAGGAGGGAGTGGGGTGTGGTCTTAGTATGTGCCACAAGACACGATTGTAAGAGGGACTCTACCTATCAATTGCAATCAGTGTAACTGGTTTCTTGTACCCTCAATGAATTCCCAACAATAAAAAAAAAAAAATGCCAGAACTAAGGACCATAAAAAAACAAAAACAAAAACAATTCACCTCTTCAAGGACAACTGGACTGACTCCAATTTAGCTGTTACAAAAAAGTTTGCTATGAACATTTGTATACTGGTTTTTGTGTGAACGTAAGTTTTCATTTCTCTGGGGAAAAATGCTCAGTAGTGCAATTTCTCGGCTGTCTGGTTGTTTCATACATAGTTTTATAAGAAAACTGCCAGACTGTTTTCCAAAGTAGCTGTACCATTTTCTATTCCCAAAAGCAGTGTATAAGCGGTCCAGGATGGACTCTGCATCTTGGCCAGCATTTGGTGTTGTCACTATTTTTAATTTTTGTCACCCCTATAAATGTGTAATAATATTATATTGGGGTTTTCATTGGCATTTCTCTGATGCCCAATGATGTTGAGCATCTTTTTGTATGCTCATTTGCCATAGGCATATTTTATCCAGTGAAATGTCTATTCATGTCTTTTGCCCTTTGAAAAAAATTGGATGGCTTATTTTACTGCTGAGTTTTGACAGTTTTTTCTTTTTATTTATTCTGGTCTTTTGTTGGATGTGTCTTTTGGAAATATCCATATTTTCTCCTACTCTGTAGATTGCTTTTTAAAATCCCTTTCTTTCTTTCTTTCTTTCTTTCTTTCTTTCTTTCTTTCTTTCTTTCTTTCTTTCTTTCTTTCTTTCTTTCTTTCTTTCTTTCTTTCTTTCTTTCTTTCTTTCTTTCAGAGAAAGTCTCACTTTGTAACCCTTGGTAAAGTGCTGTTGCATCATAGCTCACAGCAACCTCAAAGTCTTGGGCTCACGTGACCCTCTTTCCTCAGCCCACCAGGACACCTGGCTATTTGTAGAGACGAGAGTCTTACTCTTGCTTGGGCTGGTCTTGACTCCTGAGCTCAGGCAATCCACCCACCTTGGCCTCCCAGAATGCTAAAATTATAGGCATGAGCCACTGCACGCAGCCTTAAAATTCTTTTCATGTGGGCTTTCACAGTGCAAAAGCTTTTCATTTTGGTAAAGCCAAATTTGCCGACTAATCTTTTTTCTTTTTTGAGACAGAGTCTCACTAGGTCACCCTCCAAAGAGCGCTGTAGTATCACAGCTCACAGCAACCTCAAACTCTTGGGCTTACAAGATTCTCTTGCCTCAGCCTGCCAAGTAGGTAGGACCACAAGTGCCCCCCACAATGCCAGGCTATTTTTTTTTTTTTTTTTGCAGTTTTTGGCCGGAGCTGGGTTGGAATCCACCACCACCAGTATGTGGGGCCAGTGCCCTACTCCTTTGAGCTACAGGCACTGCTCACACCAGGCTATTTTTTTGTTGCAGTTGTCATTGTTGTTTAGCAGGCCAGGTCTGGGGTCAAACCCGACAGCCTCAGTGTATGTGGCTAGCGCCCTAACCACCGAGCAAGGGTGCCAAGCCTTAGGAACTGATCTTTTTATGGATCATGCTTTTGGTGTTCAAATCTAAGAACTCTTTACTAACCCTAGATCCCAACTATTTTCTCCTATGATTTTTTCTAAATGTTCCATAGTTTTATGTTTTACATATATGTTTGTGGTCCATTTGGGGTTAATTTTTGCATAAGATGTGTGAGGTTTAAGTTGAGATTGCCTTTTTAAAAAAATCCCTATGGATGTCCAATTGCTTCAGTGTTATTTGTTGAAGTTATCCTTCCTTTACTGAATTTACTTTTGTTTCTTTGTTAAGAATAAGTTGAACGGATTTGTTTGTGTGTATTTCTGAGGTTTCCATTTCATTCAGCTATGTGTCTATCCCTCTGCCAATGCCATATTGTACCTATAGAGCAAGCCTTAATGTTGGGTAGAGTAGGTAATATTTGCCTTTCACCAATTATTCTTCTTTTTAGAAATGAGTTAAGACTGGGCATGGTGGCTCACATCTGTAATCCTAGCAGTCTGGGGGTCCGAGATGGGTGGCTTGTTTGAGCTCAGGAGTTTGAGACCAGCCTGAAGAAGAGTAAGACCCCATCTACCAAAAAATCAAAAAATAGGAAAAGTAGTCAGGTGTTGTGGCAGGCACCTGTTGTCCCAGCTACTCGGGCAGCTGAGGCAACAGAATCCTTTGAGTTCAGGAATTTGAGGTTGCTGTGAGGTATGACAACAAGGTTCTCCACCCAGGGCAACATAATGAGATTCTGTTTCAGAAAAAAAATTAGCTTAGCTATTCTAGGGCTTGTGCAATTCCATAACTATTGTAGACTAAGCCTGTCTATGTTTGCATAAAACTTGGATGGAATTTTTTTTAGGAATGTGATTATACCTGTATATCGATTTGGGGAAAACTGACATCTTTACAATGTCAAATCTTCCAACCCATGAATATGATAAGCCTCTCCATTTTGTAGATATTCTCTGATTTCTTTCATTAACATTTTGTGATTTCCAGCATGTACATTTTTTTTGTTTTTTTTTTTCAGTTTTTGGCCGGGGCCGGGTTTGAACCCATCACCTCTGGTATATGGGGCCAGTGCCCTAGGCACCACTCCACTGGCTATTCTTTTTTTTTGTTATTATTGTCATTGTTGTTTAGCTGACCCTGGCCGGGTTCGAACCCACCAGAACTAGTGCATGTGGCCGGCGCCCTAACCACTGAGCAATGGGTGACAAGCTGGTTTCTTTTATTTTTTTATTTCATTTGTTTAGCAGTAGGTTTCTTGATGATGCCCTTTATCAGGTTGCTATAAACCCCCTCTATTCCTAAACTGCTGAGAGATTTCATCATACATGGGTATGGATTTTCATCAAATGCTTTTTTGGCATCAATTGGTATGAGTGTATGATTTTTATTGTTTAGCTTGTTGATGCGATGGGTTATGTTGATATATTTTTGAATGTTTAACCAACCTTAAATACCTGGAATAAACCCCATTTGGTTATGGTATATAATTCTTTTTATACATTACTGCTTTCAGTTTGCCCATAATTTGCTAAAGATTTTTGCATTTAAGTTCAGGAAAGATATTGGTTTGTAGTATACTTTTTTTGTGGTACAGTTTGTGTCCAATTTCAGTGTCAGGATAACATTGGCCTCATAAAATGTGTGGAAAGCATTCATTCCTCTTCTTTTTTCCTCAAAGAAATTGTAGAAAATTGATGTTAATTCTTCCACAGTAGTTAATTCTAGTTAAATCATCTGTGTCTGGAGATTTCTTTCTGTTTTTTTTTTTTTTTTGAGAACTATTGAATTACTAGTTAAATTTATTTAATGGTTATAAGGCTATTCAGATTGTTTATTTCATCTTATGGAGCTTTGGTAGCTTATGGGGATTTTTTTGAAAGGAAAAAACCCTTTTTAAGTTTTATTTCAGAATATTATGGCAGTGTACACGGTTTGGTTATGTAGTTTGCTTTTGTATATTTTAAGCCAAAGTTATAAGCATGCCCTTCGCTCAAAGTGTGTGATGTACCTGTCAGGTGTGAATTTATCCATTCCCTCCTACCCTCCCCTCCACCTACTTGAGTTCCACTGAGTTTTGCTTTTCCTAAGTGAAGTATCACAAAAATGGAAAAACAAACGCCATACATATTCAGCACGTATGGAAGTTTATCATTTTTGAGGAGTTGTCTGTTTATTCTAACTTGTCAAATTTGCAAACATAAGGTCATTCATAGTATCCCCTTATTATCTTTTTAATTACTGTGGAATGTGTAATGACATTCCTTGTTTCATTCCCAATGTTGATGATTTGTACCTTTTCACTTTTTATCTTTATCGGTCTTGCTAGAGGTTTACCAATTTTATTGACTTTTTCAAAAAAGAATCATCTTTGTTCCATTGGTTTTTCTCTATTGTTTTCCTATTTTTTAATTTCATTGAGTTCTTCTGTGGTCTTATTTCTTATCTCTTTTATTTATTTAATTGTCTTTATTATTAAATCATAGCTGTGTACAATAGTGCAATCGAGGGGTACAATGTGCTGGTTTCATATACAATCTGAACTATTTTCATCAAACTGATTAACATAGCCTTCCTCTTATCTGCTTTGGATCTATCTTGCTCTTTTTTTCTAGGGTTGTTGAGGTGGGAGCTGAGATTATTGTTTTGAGACTTTTCCTTTTTTCTAATGGATGAATTTAGTACTATAAATTGTCCTCTCTACACTGCTTTTGTTGTGCCTTGAAAATTTTGATATGTTGTATTTTAGTTTCATTAGATTCGCTGTTTTTAAAAATTTTTTCCCTGAGAAGTTATTATTTTTTTTAGTGGTAAATGTTATTTATTTATTTATTTAGTCATATATACATAGATCATGAATACATTTATGCCTTTGTGGGATTCAATGTGTTGATTATATTTTTACAAATTGGAGTGCTTACATTCTACTAATTAACATATCTTTCACCTCATTTACTTAATCACATTGTTAAGACTTTTGTGTTCAATACTTGATAGATTTGACTTGTACCCTTGCAATATGCTTCATAGGTGGAGAAGTTAATTTTGATTAATCAATTATGTAGAATTGTGTTGTTGAGAAATTTTCCATGGTCTTTCTGTGATTGATTTCCAGTTTGATTCCGTAATGGGCAGAGAAAATAGTAGTATAAATTCAATTATTTTAAATTGTTAAAGTCTATCGTACGGCCCAGTATATAGTCTGTGTTAGTGAATGCTCCATGGCTGCTTCAAAAAATATGTACTCTGCTATTTTGGAGTAAGAGTTCTCTATTAATGTCAACTAAATCCTTTTATGTTGTTCAGAACTTCTACATACCTGCTGATTTTCTGTCTAGTAAATTTATCAGTTATTGTGAGAGGAGTGATGAAATTCTCAGCTATAGTTATGGACTTATCTATTTTTCCATTCAGATCTATCAGTTTTGCTTTATATATTTTAAGGCTCTGTTGCTTGGTGTTATGCATCTAGGATAACTGGATTTTCCTGGCTGATCAATCCTTTTATCATTATGAAATGTCCTTCCTTGGCTCAAGTCATTTTCATGGTTTTCTACTCCATTTTTCTAAGTATTAATATAGCCATTTTTTTTCTTAAACTTACTGTTTACATGGTATAATTTTCTATTCTTTTACTTTCAATCTATGTATATCATTATTTTCAAAGTGCATTTCTTGTAAACAGCAACCCATGGGTTACTTGAACATATTTTATTATTCCATCTTGATTTATTTGTAGCGTTTTGAGTTATCTCTTTGTATAGTTTTCATAGTGGTTGCTCTTCATAGTACAATATAAAAAATTTGACTTATCACACAGTTTACTGGTATCAAAATTTTACCACTTTGAGTGAAGTATGGAGACTTCACTTCCATTTTGGTGGCTTGGCTTTGTTACTTTCTAATTTCATTTTCTTGATTATTAGATGGTGTTATAATTTTTGTCTCAGTCATTAAATATGATTTATAAATCTCTTTCATATGTACCTATGTTTCTGCTCTTTTCATTGCTCCTTCTTTCTTCCTTACACTCCCAGATTCTTTTATTTTTTTAAACATTTTTTTTTTCTGTTTGAAGTACTTCCTTTAGTTAGAAAGGTTAGGTCTTACTCCTTCAAGGGTAAATCTGCTAGGGGCTAATCCTTTTAGTTTTCCTTAATCTGAGAATGTTCTTATTTCCACTTCCCTCCTATAGGATCACTTTGGTGGGTATAGAATTCATAGTTAACAATTCTTTTCTATCAGAATTTGAAAAATGTTATGATGCTTTCTTCTGGCCCCCTTTGTTCCAGATGAGAAAATTGCTGTCATTTGAATTGTTGTTTCCCTATAAGTTAATGTTTTGTTTCTCTTTGGCTAGTGTTAAGCCTTTGTCTTTTAGCTTTTGAAAGTGTAATGTATATTGCCATGGATTTCTTTAGGATTATACTGCTAGTTTTTTGAATCTGTATGTTTTTGTCTTTTGTCAAATTTGGGAAGCTTTTAGCTTTTATTTCTTTTAAAACACTTTCAGCACCACTGTCTTTCTCCTCTTCTAGGACTACGGTGATATCAATGTTGGATATTTTGTTATTGTTACATAGGTCCTTGAGGCTCTGCTCATTTTTCTTTTCAGTCTATTTTATCTCTATAATGTAGATTGGGTGAATTCTTTAGTTCTTTCCTCAAATTTAGTGATTCTATCTTTGGTCATCTCCACTCTCCTATTGAGCCCATCTACCAGGTCTTTAAAATTTGTTATTATGTTTTTAAGTTCTATAACTTCCATTTGGTTCTTCTTCATAATTTTTATTTGTTTTCTAAGATTTTTCTCTATTTCAAGAGAATTTATAATTGCCTTAAAAATTTTTATGATGATTTCTTTGAAATCCTTGTCACTTGATCTTGGCCAAAAGCCAAGAAGCAATTGAAAGCCTTGTCAGATGATCCCAGCATCTCATTCATCTTGGTATTAGCAAAAACTGATTGTCTTTTCTTATTCAAGTTGTGATTTTCTTGGTTCTTGATATGATTGGCGATTTAAAAAACTATAGATTGAACATTTTTTTCATTTATGTTAAGAGATTTGGGATCTTACTTACATCTTTCATTTTAGAAAGCAGTCATCCTGTTCAGGTTTAGCACACAGGTCTTGGCCCACTTTTGTGAGCTTTGTACTTGCTTACAAGTACAATTTAATTTTTAAAGTCTTTGTGATGTTATTTTGCCTTGCTTGGCTTATCTCATGTTCCTGAGGCTTCCATGTATCCCTGCTGGTGCTGCCTGCATTGTGGCAGAAAGAGTCTCTCCAGGCCAGGCATCCAAACAGCTCTCAGTCGGGGAGGGATGTGGGGACATCCCTCTACCAATGCACCTGGGCTTGGATTCCCCTGTGTCTCTGGGAAGGAAAGGAAAATCTTGCCCTAGGCTTTCTGGATAGGGCCCCCTGCTGCTAGATGTTTCTTTTTTATTTCCCCTGCCTACCTCAGTGCCTCTGGGTGGGGAAGAAGAATGTCAGTATTGCGGCAACTAAGAGGCTTCCCGGACCAGGCCACTTGCTGTTTTTGGCTCCCATTTTCCTCTTATGCCTGCTTGCCTTAGTGTCTGAGTGATGTGGAGACTCTGAAGCTAGTGGTTACAAATAATCTTCTCCAGTCAAGTTCTGTTCAGCCAGTGTCCTTTGGTGCTCCCCCTGGCTGCTGCTTATGGTTTGGCAGAGCTCTTGATCAGTTCCCACTAATGGTAGCATTAGGGATGCCTGACGTCAAGGGACTCCCATTTGATACAGAAGGGAAATGAACATACTTGGACTGCCTTCTGTTGCTAGGTTGGGAATTGTGAAACACGGGGCCTGACTTGCCTTTTTATGTTGGGTTGGGGGAGGCAAGCTACCCACCACTATGTCTTTCCTGTACCCCTGGAGTACCAAACCAGTTGACTTTCTTCTTAGCACCATCCATAGTTCTCCTTTGGTTGTCTCTTCTACCATTTCTAGGATTTATAGCTGTAATTTGGGGGGAGGGGTGAGAAAAGTGAGTCTGTGCAAAGTTGGTCAGTTGGAGAGTCTACATTTGCTTTTAATGTCAGTTTTTAAGAACTAAAAGCTCTTATGTGTGTGTGCATGTAGACAAATAGGGCATAGCAAAATGACAGAGATAATATGACTGGCATTATAACTGCCCCACTCACTTATGACATTTTCTTTTCTGAGAAGGACAGGCATTAAATCAATGAAGATAAGTGTACCATTTAGGGACCAAAAAAATAAAACGTAAAAATCCTCACCACATATAGAAAAAGAGAAAGATTGATGAAGCAGAAGTAGTACAGCGAAGCTCACTCATTAGATATGATGGGTGCACAGAAAGTCTGAATTACTTAATTTAAGGAAAACAAAAATACATATAGATTAAGACAATAAGGACAACAATAAACAAATTATCAAAGGATTTTATATTCGCTATCAGCCTATATTATATAATAATGGCCTAAAATATGTTTGATAACTCATTGTAATTAATTTCTAGACTTAGGATTTTAAAGAATGTTTAATTCCAGTAGATCTTGGTTCTAAAACCTACCATTGTTTGGTTTGGTGCCTATAGCTCAGTGGCTAGGACACCAGCCACATACACCAGAACTGGTGGGTTCAAACTGCCTGAACCTGCCAAACAATGACAACTATGACCAAAAAATAGCCAGGTGTTGTGGCGGGTACCTGTAGTCCCAGCTACTTGAGAGGCTGAGGCAGGAGAATCGCTTGAGCCCAAGAGTTTGCTGTTACTGTGAGCTGTGACGCCACGGCACTTTACCAAGGGCAACGTAGTTGGACTCTGTCTCAAAAACAAACAATCAAACAACAGAAAAACCAAACCTACCATTGTTTAATGAGAATGCCTTTATTTGGGATATGAATGATTTTTCAAGGTAGATATTGTATCAGGGAATGGCTGTAATTGAGATTACCATTGGGTTTTGATTCCTGGGATAGCAAGAACATCTAAATGTTTTAGTTTATAGGATTGTGATGCTGTACCCTACAATTTATGTTTCACTGTTTTGGGTGATTGCTGTCTCTTGCACTATCCAGCAATTACAGAATGCGGCTTTGAGTATCTAAGTTTGTTTCTCCTTGGTTCTTTCAAGTAGAGTCTTTTTTTTTCTTTCTCCTAGGATTGGAGTGGCTCCATGTAAATAAAGAACATGGATGTACAGGTGCTAGATAATTGAGGCACTGCTACAGTCTGTGTTGTTTCTTCTCTAAATGTTTTATCTGTGAAAATCTTATTTTTTTTTTGACATTGTACCTCACTGGACCTCATCTCTAGATGAAAGGATTGAATACAGTCTTCAAGACCTGGTTCTAAAATTTTGGAATTTTAATGAATTAAGAAGTGAGTCTTTATTAATAAAGACTTGAGAGAAAAAAAAATTTGATACTGTAGTCCCTCTGGAAGAAATCTTACATAGGAATGAATTAATGGGAGATTTGCTGAAATATACAAACTCAGGCTTACTCAAAAGGAACTCAGGTTCCTTTTTGAGATGCTTACTGAAAGTGTTAATAACAATTGTGACATCTGTGGCTCAGCCCTCTCTGATAAAAATATCATGCCTAACTCCCATCTTCTGTTTTCTAAAAGAGTTCTCCATTACTCAATATGGATTACTTTATTAGTGACTTTTCAAATGCTGTATCAGGAGGAGGAGCCAAGATGGTGGCTGAGTAACAGCTTCCTTGCAACTGGGCTCGGTGAGACTGGGGAGAGAAGACTTCAGGCATCGCTGGCTGGCGAGATGACACAGGGAGACAGCGTGAGACTTCTGGACCCCCGGGAGGAAGGCAAAAGCAGTGGAGATCTGGCAAGTGGTTGCGTGTGTTTGTTCGGTCTAATCCTGCCGGCAGCTGTGACTACAGCACCAGTGAGATTGCAAACTGGAAAGGCCTTACCTGTGAGCTGTTTGGGTTTTTTTGGACTTGGCACTCGGTTGAAATGCCTTGAGAGAACTGGGGCAAGAGTGTGGAGGTATCTGAGTGTTGTCTGGGGCTCCAGACTGAGCCACCGAGCCAGAAAGAGCTAACAGTGTTTGGTTGTGGGCTGTGTGGAGCCATCGTAGAACTGCCCCGGCAAGCTCCACCCTCAGGGTCGCAGAACAACCATCGGACGGGAGTGAGTAATCTAGTGACTGAGCAGCTTAAAGGCAGGGACTGAGACGCCTTGCAGCCATAGCCCTTGGGGCATTGGGTGAGACCAGTTTTGGCACACTGGGTAAGTGGATAGCCACTTAAGGAGTGATCCCAGCCACAAGCACTTTCCTGGGAAAGCTTCTGCTCAGCCCAAGTTTGCGATTTAAAGTGTCTTCTAAAAAGGCTGAGGAGTATTTAAGCTCTCCACCCTGCAGGGTTTGAGAAATCATTACAGGCTTCCGGTCTCCATTTTGTTCAGCTGTATCAACATTGTGATTAACATATCATACCCCTGTGATCACCTCTTGCCCAGACAATATCAGCAAGATATATATACGGCTTTGTTTCTTGGCTTTGTTTTGTTTTGTGGGGGGTTTTATTGTTGTTGTTTATTTGTTTTTGTTATTGTTGTTTTATTTTTAATTTCAACATTTTCCTTAAAGATTTTACTTTTCTATTTTTTACTGCTTCATTTTTTTAGTTTAAATATAATTTTTCATTGTTTCCTTTTTCAACAATAAGACTTCAGTTTTGCTAGTGTTTCTACCCATAGTGATTGATTTTTTCCCCAATCTTATCCTGTAAAGTTTTTGGTTTGCTTGTTTTGATTTGATTTATTGCATTTTTGTCTTCCATCTCTACTTGACGGAGGTAGGGTACTGTGTCCAAACAGGCTGGCAAAGAGCTACTGACCTAATCACCCAACCAGACACCCCCAGAGGTTGGGGGCTCTTAAGTTTGGGTCAGAGTACCCTACTGTACACCTATATTGCTTCTGTCCCCCTCTTCCGGTGCCTCTCTTCTTTTGGTCAATAGTTGCTTCAGCCCACCCCTTCTTCCTCCTTTTTTTTCTCTTTTCTTTCTTTATTTTTCTTTATTTTTCTTTTTTTTCTTGTGTTCCTCTCCCTTTCCTTCTTTTTTCCCTTCTTGCTCTTCAATCTTCTCATCCTCTGGTCCTGTACCCAAAGGACTCATCAAAACCCTAGTCCAGAAGCACGGCAATTTAAGGAGCAGGAAAAAGTGAAAGGAAAATTAGGGCAAGGAAACAGATAAAAGAAATCATGAGGAAGAACCAGCAGAAAACTCCTGGCATCATGAAAAACCAGTCCA
>CAUYON010113052.1:0-11328 GCA_963573935.1 Arctocebus calabarensis
CTAAATACGGATCAAAAATGTTTTCACATAGTAAACGAGAAAATCTCATGAATGTTATGTCAATCAGGTTGATAAAAATATCTCAGATTGTATGTGAAGCCCGCACACTGTACCCCATGATTGAATTAATGTACACAGCTATGAGTCAATAAAAAATAAATAAATAAAATAATAAATAAAGTTAGAAACTTGACCATCAGCTCTGGCAGATGAGTCCACCCATCCTCCCCCCGAGCATGCCTCTCACCTCCATAGGTCTGGGGGGAGGCAAACGATTCCTGGTGATGAGTCCCTTGAGGGCTCTCTCCCAGCTGTCCCCACACCTCCTGCCCTTGCCTCAGTCTGTGCCACCTGGCTGGAGAACCTTCTCTTCTTACCACCTGCGGAAACTGACACAGAAATCCTCCTCTTCCTTTGGCCCACCCAGGAACTCTCCTCTAGACCCAAGTCACAGCCCCTCATGGTGATCTCTTCCCTTGTTCCCGAGTGAGTTTTCTCTCATCTTGCAGAGGAGAGATGATTATGGGCTCCTAGGAGCAGGGCTGTGTCTCCATCTTTTTCATTCCTAGAGCAGAGTCTCCCTGAGGTCTGGGCACAGACTCGGGGCTCAGTAAAGACTGATGCCAGGCCCAGAATGCCCAGGGGACAGGAAGGAAAACGCTAACTTCCACGCACCTGCTCCTGGCCTGGACCCCATGGGTCACCTCTGCCCAGAAGAACCGGGAGCAGGCACACTCCTGTACCATCCAAGGCACTCCTGTCCCTCCCTGCCCACTTAAGACCCAAGTCAAAGCCTTCTCCTCCCCAGGCTGCCCCTTTCCCAAAGACCCTGCCAAGTATAAAGCTGTTCCTTCAGGTCAGCTCCGGTGCCAATCTGAGATGCCAATCTCACTCTGCTCACGACTTGGACTCCAGAACCTCTCCAGAGAGAGAGTCTCAGGAGGAAGATCAATTCAAAGCATTCATTCTTTATAAAATTTGTGAAAAAAAAAGAAGCAGAGAAGAGATGATTTGGGCTTAAATCATATGCAAGGGCATTTTCCTTCACAGTTTTGGTAGTATTTATGCACATAACATTTAACACTTGAAGACAACTTCTCTCTCTCTCTTTTTTTTTTTTTAATTAAATTGATCCACAAAACCATACATGCCAATAGGAAAGTCTGATCTAAGAATTCTGGGCCGCCAGCTGTCTGTGTAGGAGGCCGACCTTGTGTCTGTCTAGCTCTGGGCAGCCTTACCAGTGGTGTGAACTGGGCCCATTTCTGGGCCCCGTTGTCTTACAGATAAACGGGCTTCCAGGACTGGGTGAGACCACCAAATTCATTTCCACTTCTCCTAATCCCTTATTTTCCAGATAATCTATATCTATCTATCTATCATCCATCTACCAGTCTTGGACACACCCTGTGATTTTTTTCTTGTGGCTCCACACTCAGAGGGGTAAAGGGAGGGTATATTTTGCTCCAGAATAAAAGTAAAAGCCAAAGCCAGGTGCAGTGGCTCATGGTTGTAGTCCTAGCTCTCTAGGAGGCTAAGGTGGTGGATTACTTGCACTCAGGAGTTTGAGACCAGCCTGAGCAAGAGGAAGACCCCTGTCTCATACTAAAAATAGAAAAACTAACTAGGCATCTCCCTATAGGCCCAGCTATCTGGGAGACTGAGGCAGGAGGATTACTTGAGCTCAGGAGTTTGAGGTTGCTGTGAACTATGACACTACAGCACTCTACCCAGGGCAACAGAATGAGACTCTGTCTCAAAAAAAAAAAAAAAAAAGTGCAAAACAATATACTTCTGTGCTTTGAATTTCTTTCAAAAATAATTTAATTAATGATTTTCAAGAATTTTTGCGGCACACCTAAGATCCTCTCACGGCACACCAGTTCAAAATCACTGGTCTAGGGGCTGAGCTCATGCCTGTAATCCCAGCACTTGGAAGGCTGAGGCAGGTGGATTGCCTGAGCTCACAGGTTCAAGACCACTCTGAGCAGGAGGGAAATCCTGTCTTCTCTAAAAATAGCTGGGCATTGAGGCAGGCACCTACAGTCCCAGCTACTTGGGAGGCTGAGGCCCAAGAGTCGCTTAAGACCAAGAGTTGAGGTTGCTGTGAGCTGTGACACACACAGTACTCTACTGAGGGCGACATAGTGAGACTCTGGTCCAGGGAAAGGACATTTAAGGAACAAAGGATCTAACATATGCAAAGGCCCTGGGATGGGAACAAACTTGGTATGTTCAAGAAACAAAGAGAAGTAAAATATTTCGGAGCTCATTACCACTTCATGGCCCAAACTTCCTTATCTGAGAACATTACTCATCTCCAACATAGGTGATCTGTTCTTGATGTGACCTCATTTTTCTACACGCAGCGTATTCAGTTTTATGGAGTAAAACCTCCAGGTAAGGACTTAGTGATTTAGACCAAATGTAGATTGATTGTTTTTCACAAGAAATAAGGTAGTCTGGAAAAAAAAAAAAAGAAAGAAAGAAGGTAGTCTGGATGCCTTGTTTTCAAACTAATTTGCATTGATTACGTGAAAACTTGGAATCACCCTGTTTCCTCCCTGCCTCTCAAAGCCCACGTCTAATCTGTGGGGCAAGCACATTGGGTTGCCCTTTAGACTATACCCACTTAGGACATTTTCTTTCTTTCTTTCTTTTTTATTTTGCATTTTTTGACCGGGGCTGTGTTTGAACCTGCTACCTCCGGCATATGGGGCCAGCACCTTAGTACTTTGAGCCACAGGCACCACCCAAACTTAGGACATTTTCACACTGCTATACCTGCTGCTGCCAGCCTGGCCCTCGCCTGTGGCTGAGTGTGTCAGCCCCATCCCCTAAGTATCCCCACCCCAGTCACTTTACAACACATAGTTTGTTCTTCCTTTTAAAATAGGAGTTTATATATTTTGCTTTCTCTCCAGACCATATGAATCTAAAAGTAGGAGTCAAATTATTGATACTTCTTTTAACTCAAAACCCTCAAAAAGCCTTGCATGATATCCAAGTACAAGCTGAAGCTCTCATGGTGGACGGAGACCCAATAAGCCCTGGTCCCCATAACTTTCTGGCCCTGTCTCAGACTTCCCTCTATGTCTCTCCTTTAGAGTTCCCGAGAGTCCGGCCCACTTCTGCCCCAGGGCCTTTGCAGCTCTCTCTGGGGGGTCCTTTCCCTGGGCACCCAGGGCTCCCCATTCTCACCTCCTTGAAGTCTTTGATCAAATTTCACCTTCTCAATGAGACTGGTCTTGCCCGCACTGTTTACATGGCAGCTGCTTAGCCTCCTGAGCCACTTTTGTCTTCTCTGTTCTTCTGTTTCCCCGCTCTGAAATACTGTATTATTTATGTGCTCATTATGCTTTTTTAATTTATTGTTTGTCTTTCCACTGGAACGTGAAAGGACAAGGACTGTTTTTCCAGTCATGTTCGTTGCTGGCGTGTGGCGCCGGGGGAAGGATTTGCCATTGAGTTTCAGGGTGTGCATTTCAGACTTGAGTGAAAGTCGGGGTGACAATAGCGTGCAGGGGGGTTTGTACTCCTGTAGCTGCCACTGCAGACCGTCCCCAAGTTACAAACATCCCACTGGTATATGACTCACACTTAGGAACAGAGTCTGTTACTGGCAATAGGTAAATTTACCTGTTCCAATTTACACACAAACTCAGTTTAAGAACAAACCTGGAAAACCTATCTCGCTCCTAGCCCAGGAACCGCCTGTACTAACTAACGTTAAGTGAGCTTTGCCTTGTGCCAAGTATGCCACTAAATTGTTGCTGGCTTTTTTCTATAAATTTCAAAACCATCTTATGAATTAGAAATGTTACCTCCCCCATTTGATAGACAGGGAAACTGAGAGACAGATGAAAAACAACTTACTTGCAGTCACTAAGTTCATGCTTTACGTAGCTGAGATTCACCTCAAAAGTCTGACTTTACAATGTTTCCCCATCTATCACCCTCCCCAGCAGCCACCTGCTGCCCCTCACTCCACATTCTCTCCCTCCCCTCTAAAAGACATCTAGAAAGTGGTCTGACCGTTATTGAGACATGGGGTACTCACACTTGTGGTTCGCCCCCCATGCACGTTGTATTTGGAAATAAATATTTCTCTTATTAATAAGCAAACAAACAAAAGTCTGACTTCAAACCTGTGCCCTAAATCTTTGCCTGCCACCTTCCAGGTATACTGTGACATGGGGACAGCTGAGAATATGGGATGTGGACTGGATGCACCTCACGACCACCTGCTCTGCCCAGGCTGACCATTATGGGGCCCAGAGACCATCTTTCGATACCACTGTTGTCACACAAGGGAGCGTGTGGCCTTGGTTGCTGATTCTTTCACACGACTAGAATAAATACCTTTCTTGGGCCATTCCATCTCGTCTATGTCCAAGATTTAGAGCAAGGAAATTGGCAGACAGGTGGATTGAGGCTCAGAAAAACACAGGCCAGGCAACTGAACCAGGCACCAGCTTCTTTCCTTCCCTTTCACCACTCCCAGACCATTTTTCCTATCAAGTGTAAATTTTCTAATTTTAATCTGTTATACCTAAATTCTCTTTCTGAAGAATTTCCACTCTGCGAAACAAGTTGATTTCTCTATCGAAGGGTTCCACTGTAATTAAACTGATTGCTGAAAAAGACATCATTCTTCTTTTAATAAGGCAATTTGCATATTCAATAACTTTAGCCTCCCTTGCTGAAAGACAGTTTGAAAGTTTGTTTGTATATTCTCTCACTCAAATGTTTTCAGACTGCCTTACTTCGTTTCCATTAGTGTGGGGATAAATTGAAAGGAAATGCAAGGATGCATTTCTCTTAATAACAAAAAAATATTTACTTTGTTTTTAAAATATGGTACAATTAATGGAAAATGGGGCTCCTGATGGGAAATATCTTTTCACAATCAGATATTTTGTAGATTACTCTTAATTTCCTATTCAGAAAATGATCTCTGCATTTTAGATGGACTTGGAGGGGTGGGAGGGAAATATTCAAACAAAAGAGTTACAGTGAGTAACAGAAGGTGGGTCACCAAGTCTGAGAACAGAGAAGGTGTGGGGCACTCTCTCCAGATATAGGTAGAATAGTTTGGTGAAGATAAAAGTCACTTTTGTTATGAACTGAAGGCATGCACCCTTTCCCCATTTGTGTGCTGAAGCCCTACTTCTTAACATGATGGCATTTAGAGATGACACCTTTGGCAGATGTTTGGGATTGGAAGTCCTGAAGACAAAACCCCTGTAATGACCTTATAAGAAGAAAGGAATGATCAGAACTTCTTCTCCATCTGCCCACGTGAGGACACAGCAAGGAGGCGGCTGTATGCAAGCTGGGAAGAGAGGCCTCACCAGAACTTGACCACATTGTCATCCCAATCTTGGGCATCCAGATTCCTGAACTGTGAGAAAACAAATCTCTGTTGTTTAAAACCCTGGTCCATGAGTTTCAGGAGCCTGAGGTGACTAGTATAACATTCATCACTTTTTGCCCCCACACAGCAATGATGACCTTCTTGCTAGTTTTGCTACTTCTGGACCCCATGTGTTCTCTGGCTTCCAAAAAATTCATGCTACCATACATCTTGCTTAACTGCTAGCTATGGTTTAGGTAATCTTTTCATCAGTAGATTTCTCTCCCTAGAAAATCCCTGCCATGGTGGTGGGTGAGGTCTCCACTCCAGCCTGAAGACCACTGTGGGCCGCGGGCATCCTCATAACCAAACCCAGATACTCCTTCTGTCTTTGGAACTCTGCATACCCTCAAAGGAGGTGTTCTCAAGAGCTCACCCTCAATGGCTGTGTGGAAGAACATTGCACATTGCTTGAAATTGCTGGGGTTCAGATTTCAGTGAGGTTGTGTGTCTAGGAACAAATACAAACCCCTTGCTCCCATTGTATTAAAATATCCATATGATAACTTTCATAGTTTTAACCTTTTTAAAGCCTATGGTTCAGCAACATCAAGGGCATTCATACCATTGTTCAACTGTCACCAGCATCCGTCTCTAGAGCCCTTTCATCACCCCCCCCCCCGTGCCCATGAAGCAATGACTCTGCATTCCCCCTTCTCTCTGCCTCGGGAACCACTATTTTATTTCATCCCTATGACATTTGCTTATCTAGTCATCAACTGATGAATTCTTGAGTTCTATCTTTGGTTATCATGAATACTGTTGCTATGAACCCAGGTGTACGGACATCTTTTCAAGATCCTGCCTTCAATTCTTTGGGGGTGTAGACCCAACAGTGAGCTGGTTGGATCCTACAGTTATTCAATGTTTAGTATTTTGAGGAATTTCCATACTATTTCCACAGCGGATACCCTATTTTACATTTCCCCCGGTCTTTTGCTTTTTAAGAGCATCAATTCTCTGCCTGATCTCCTTTTTTATTTAATGTCTGCTTTGAAATAACACCAAAGTCCCCAGGGGAGAGTAACTGTCTTCCCTAGGTTTGTGGCTTTCTTATTTCATGTACCCTGGATGGGGAATTTCGATATTCTTTTAGGTTACTTCTCCACGTGTTCTGATAGAGGATTGAATTTGTAGAATAGGAGGGGTCTCGTGTGGAGAGTCGATTTGGCAACAGCTGCGTTATTCCACTTCTCAGGGTTCTTCGGTTTTTCCGCCACCCAGACTATCCAATTATGTATCGACCAGTGGCGAGCATCCCACGGGGCTCTGAATTGGCTGGCCCAGCATCCCTAAAGGCCAGGAGATACTGAGGGGTGCGGAGGGGCATGAAAGAGACCAGGTTTTCTTTGTTATGTTTTAAAATCTAGACGGAGCACACCTTCTGTCCTTCCCTACAGTGTGCTGATAAAGGTTGACTTTGCAGGTGGAAACCAGGGTCTCTTCTGATCCTTGGAGGTGCTCACAGTAATAAGCTCCAACCTTTGGAGCTGATGGTGTTTGCCATTTTCTATGTGGAACCCAGGTGCTTTGCTGACTCTGATTTCTAGCTTCAGCCCCAGTTGTTCAGTAATGCGATCCTGAAAGGGTGAATGTGGACAATCGCAGCTTGGCCATTTTGAGCACATATGCTAGAACTAAGTCTTTTTGGCTCAGCTGTAAGCTTGAATCTAATGAAAATGACAGATAATGCTGCTCTCTGTGTGCCTGCCAAAAAAGAGGATATTTCCCATGAGATAGCACCTGGTGATGCAGAAATAGACAGTATAGATTTGTGATTGGCTGGTGCGGACGCGGGTGCATGTCTAGTCTGTATTACCAACCGCACAAGATCACATCCCAGATAATAACAGCAACAATGGCATGCATAAAAATTACTGCAGCAAAGGGGGGAAATACCACATCAATTATGTCAATTACGTGCCCATACTTCCCCACACACACAATTTTAACGCTGAGAAAAGGTGGCATCTATCTCTGATCTGATTATTTGCACACTTATTTGTGGGTTCCCCCCTCTTTGCACGCTTCTCTTTTACACACAGATATAAAGGAGCTCTCTTTTAGAAACGCACCGTGGCCTCCAACGTGCCTACATACATATGTGACTTACATTTTAGCAGTTGGATAATCAGTTACTTGAAAATAAGGAGGGAACGCCTCTGAGTGTTCTAAAGGGAAGCGATGGGAGGGGTACACACGGAGATGACCTTACCTTGGAGCAAAAAATGCCATCAGCTTCGAGAAGCGTCATAAATTAAGTTGCTATTTAAGCCCTGATTCTAGTAAAAGGGTCCAAATTTCCAAGGTGCCTTTAATGATTTTGTGCTTGGTGACAATGAGGTATTTCTTTAACAGACTGCCACGGCGCAGACGTAAAGAAAGCACAGCTCTAGAAAGACAACTGGCTTCTCCCTGTTTCTTCTCCTCCCTTTTTTCTCCCTCTAGCCCCCTTTTAAAATCGCTCTTTCTTTTTGCTTGCTCTTTCCTCACCCCTTTAAAGGTGCAGTGGAGAACCCACAGCTTATACTCTCAGAATCAAACCTGGGAAGGATTCTGGCAGCTTGTGTTCAAGTCTTGCTGGATCGACGAGTGACATCCGTGAAAATCTATCATCCCACCTCTACAAACCACTGTCATACCACGTTTAAAGTGAGGGACCTGGAATTAGATGTTCTCCCAGGGCCCTTCAATCTCTCCGATTTGAAGGGAAGAGTAATTGACCTAGGCTGGCGAAGGTGGAGGTGGTTTCAATGAGAAATACAAAATCATTAAGCAGATCAGTAAATTTGGTAATGAATTGTTTCAATTAGATTCAAGTAGCAGCAGATGCTAAATTACTTTAGCAGAACCAAGCTTAGAGGTTTGCGGTTTACTTCTCTCATTTAAATATATAGCTGCAAAGGAAGAAATCACGTATCTGGTCCAGCTTCTCAGAAAGCCCTACTGTTCAGAGCCCCTGGTTAGCCTGCCCTCTGTGGGGCTGGGAGCTGGAGGTGCATGGGGCCCTCAACCAGCTCCCCTTCCGGAAGAGAGCGACCTCTCTGCGGGAGGACCCTCCTTTCCCCTGTCTGTGTTGCAGAGATCCTATCTAGAAATGAGGTATGGAGGGGATCCTATCTAGAAATGAGGTATGGAGGGCTCATCTCTGGCCCTAAAATATGTCTTGCTTCCTTGAATCGCTATCTACCTTTGCCAGACTTTGAAACACATATTGCAAGTGTTGTGCATATAGTACACTTAGCTGACGGACTGGGAGGTGTTGTGGGGCCAGACCTTCTTGCATAGTCTTCTGGGGAAGCTTGTGATGATGTGGGTGAGTGGTGGTCGCAGGGGGTGGGAAGGGAAGGTGGAAAGGGGGGGGTTCCTTCCCAGCACCAGATGGGGTTCGAGCATCTCAGCGAAGCTAGACAAGTTTCATGTGGTCCCCAGTGGAGTAATGCTCATCAGCCCAGTTTCTCCCAGGAGAAGCTGGACTCCAGGACCAAGAGGAGGAGGGAGAAAGGAGGGATGCGTCATTCCTGGAAGCAAATCGCTCCAGGGCCTGGCTCTAAGGTGCCCTACATAGGGTTAGGGCAACGCAGGCGCTGCCCGCCCGCTCTCTCCAGCAGGCCCCATCCTCTCTCTCCAGGCTTCCTACCACGCTGCATGTAACAAAACCCACCAGGTCTGCTGAGCTCCAGAGACAACTGCCTCTTTAAGAACTTATCTCATATTTTCAGAAATTGACTGTGAAAATTCTAAGTAATGGTGTGACATGATCACACTCACTTTCTGTAGTTAATCCTTCACGAGGGTCAGGCGCCTCTCTCTTCCCAGCACCTCATTTGATTGTCACCTACCTTGCACAAAACCCTCCCAGCCCCGAGCACTGTCTGGTGGGTTGACAGGCAGTCAGAGAGCTGAACGCTGTGCCGAAATAACTGAATTAGAAAAAAGCTGCTGGCGCTGTAATAAAGCGTTTAATGGACAGACAGCCTCTCTTGCCTTCCTTGGGGTAACACTAAATCCCTTTTTATTGTAGTTTGCACAGATGTTAGTGAGTTATCCATTTCTCTAATCATACTAGAAGTTGGCACATCCATCTTAAATAAGAAGACCAGCCCACTCGCTTTTACCGAGTCCTTTTTCTAATAAACTTGTGTCAGTTCCAGGTCAGTTTTACCAATACAAATAAAATTCAAACAAATAAAAAGTATATTGTCTCATGATGAGATTTATGTAATTATGTCCCTTAGGTCACTTTAAATTTACACAGGGAGTTACACCCAGCATAGCCCTCATTATAGCCCGGATTTTTCTCTGATTTGGGGAAATGCACAACTATCTACCCAAGGAGTTCACGGTATCGAATCTCCCCCAGAGCAGGGCCTTTGGTGCAGAACAGCCCTTGTGTGTGTCCCAAGTTCCCTAGTCTGTGGGGAACTACTCAGGTCTTCTCTGAAACCGTTCCCAGGAGAGTGCAGGGTTTTTTTTTGTTTTTTGTTTTTTTTTTTTTTTGAGGACTTTTTCCATATAAAATCTGCTCTCTGGCTAGAACGAGCAACGTGGCCTGTTATGACTTATGGCCACCTAAAGATCTCTTTGCAAAAGAAAATTTTTCAAAAGAGGGTCACGTAGGAAGAAATTTTTTTGTTTGTTTGTTTGTTTGCAGTTTTTTTTTTGGTTGGGGCCGGGTTTGAACACACCACCTTCGGTATACGGGGCCAGCGTCCTACTCCTTTGAGTCACAGGCACCACCCAAAAATTTTTTTAAAAGGAGGTGTCTGTTAAAGGGAGAAGGGGGTTAAAACAAAATCCTGGGCACCAAGGTGCTCCCAACTGCCACTTCTGTGGAACTAGGGAAAGGTCACCTGAAGTTCAGGCCGGGATAAGTAATTGCTGTGGCGAGAGGGTCCTTTTTCCCCTTTCCAGGGAGCTGATGGGTTCACAGCGGCAGCTGAATCTTGATAGATTGGCAGACTCTGAAAGGAAACGCAATGCGGTGACCGGGGCAAGGCTGCACTTCAGATCTCAGGCACAGAGTGGGCAGCTGGGTTGCAGGCCTGGATGGACGGCAGAGACCAGGTGACAAAGTGGCCTGTGTCCCCGCACAGAGCAGGAGAACATTCCGGCCCTGGCATCCCCCCAGGACAGGCTCGGCAGGGTGGGCTGTCCTACCCCACTGGGGTCTGAGGCTGCTGTTTGCCTTCACACACACAGAATTACTGCTCTCTGGGGTCCCCTGCAAGTGAGAGGGCCGTCTCTGTTGTGTTTCTTGGTCCAGTCGGCCACTTCGTAAATCAAAGACGATGGGTGGCTTGTTAACTGTTTGGTGTCCTATTGCAAAGAGGGAAGGCACCCAGCAGCTGGAAGTGGGGAGGAGGGGAAGAGCCAGGTCACACCGGGGCTGCACCTGACCCTGGGAGCTGCCGGGACAGCAGCTGAAGTGCACATGGGGCCCTTGACGTCTGGGGGTTCACTCACGCACGTGCCTGCCAACTTGAAGCAGCAGGGACCTCAGAGGGCCATGCGACTTGCTGAAGCTCCACTGACGGGGGGATGGCCGGGCTCACCCTGGGCCGAGAGGCTCTGACGTCTGCCCTTGTGCTTCCTCATTCATTTCTTCATTCATAGCTCATCCATTCACTGTTTTGTCCAACACACATGTGCCAAGCACCCACTATGTGTCACACACTGCGCCAGGCCGTAGGTGGCTGCGAAACTATTTAGAAAAGCATGTCATGCTTTTATTTTATTTTTTCATTTATTAAGTCAAATACATATAGCTCGTGAATACATTCATGCATAGATGGGTACAATGTGCTGATTTTTTTTTAATACAATCTAACGCGGTTAGATCAAACCAATCAACATAGCCTTCACTTCATTTCCCTGATTACTGTACCAAAACATCTATGCTCTACACTTGA
>CAUYON010113056.1:0-14712 GCA_963573935.1 Arctocebus calabarensis
GGGGTTGCAAAAAATATATATCTACTTTAAGAAAGGAAACACCATGGCTCGGCGCCTGTGGCTCAACGGGCTAAGGCGCCAGCCACGTACAACTGAGCTGGCGGGTTCAAATCCAGCCCGGGCCCGCCAAACAACAATGACAGTTGCAACCAAAAAATGGCCGGGCATTGTGGCAAGTGCCTGTAGTCCCAGCGACTTGGGAGGCGGAGGCAAGAGACTCGCTTGAGCCCAGGAATTGGAGGTTGCTGTGAGCTGTGATGCCACAGCACTCTATCCAGGGTGACAGCTTGAGGCTGTCTCAAAAAAAAAAAAAAAGAAAGGAAACACCATATTAATATTGTAATATTCAAGTCCTGTTTGACCTCTGCAATTGTAAGTAATACAAAATAACAAGCATTATCAGTATTTATTGAGTATTACAATGTTAATACAGATTTTTCATTTCTTAAAATGTGTATACATTTTTTTGGCATCCCTGAATATAATGTATAAAGAGTTTGTTCCTCTGAAGTACATTTAATTGGGATTTATTTAAATATGAATTATGCATTCATTCACTATCAAAAGAGTAGTTTTATTAGTGAAAACAATACATTTAGCAGGTATTTTCATTTTGATTTTTTTCTTTAAGGCTTAAATATTTTGTGTTAATTGAAGTTCCTATAATAATATGAGACAAAAATACTTTTTTTTCTTCTTTTTTTTTTTTTTTTTTGTATTCTGGTTTCCTTAAACAATTGCTGACTTGGTGAGTTGATTTTTTTGACTGATACAGTGTCACACAGATAGGTGTGAACACTTGCATTCATGATAGGGAGTGTGAAATAAGCACAAGTTTGGAAGCAGACAGCAAATCACTGATCCTCAGTTTTCTCTTCTATAAAAAGAGGACAATAACATCTACCTAACAAAGGTGGTTGATCTGAGAATTAGTTGTGATAATTTGTATAAAGCAGGTACTGTATCTGTCATTTAATATCTAGTAGCTTGCTGGTTCTCAGCAAATACATCATTTAAGTCATTGTCATGGCTCGGCGCCCTTGGTTCAACTGGCTAAGGCGCCAGCCACTTACACCTGAGCTGGCGGGTTCGAATCCAGCCGGGGCCCGCCAAACAACAATGACGGCTGCAACCAAAAAATGGCCTGGCGTTGTGGCAGGCGCCTGTGGTCCCAGCTACTTGGGAGGCGGAGGCAAGAGACTCGCTTGAGCCCAGGAATTGGAGGTTGCTGTGAGCTGTAATGCCATGGCACTCTATCCAGGGTGACAGCTTAAAGCTCTGTCTCAAAAAAAAAAAAAAAAAGTCATTGTCATTGGCTTGGCCCCTGTGGTTACAGTGCTGGCCACATACACCCAGGCTGGCAGGTTCAAACCCAGCCCAGGCCAGCTAAACAACAATGACAACTGCAACCAAAAAATAGCTGGGCATTATGGAGGCCACCTGTAGTCCCAGCTACTTAGGAGGCTACGGCAAGAGAATCGCTTAAGCCCAAGAGTTTGAGGTTGCTGTGAGCTATGACCTCATGGCACTCTACTGAGGGCAACATAGTAAGACTCTGTCTCCAAAAAATAAATAAATAAAGTCATTGTCATTTATACTTGTTTTAGGAAGGGGTTTTGTAACTTATCAAAGTCCATTCTTTATGTAAATTTTATTGAGGTATATTCAGAAAAGCTCCCAAATTGTAGGTATACAGCTCAGTGAGTGTCTACAAAATGCATTTGCTCAAACTGGTACCCAGATAAGAAGCAACAGCAGCCATGCCTAGAAGTCTTGTGTGCCCATCACTCCCTCCTCCAGATGGCCATCCAGTAGACTTTTCTGCAGGGGTGGACTATTTTATAATCTGTACTATTCAGGACAGTAGCCACTGGCCACATGTGGCTGTTGAGCACCTGAAATGTAGCTGGGTGTTTTTTTGTTTTTGTTTTTAGAGACTAGAGTCTCACTTTGTTGCCCTTGGTAGAGGGCCATGGCTTCACAGCTCGCAGCAAACTCCAGCTCCTGGGGTTAGGCCATTCTCTTGTCTCAGCCTCCCAAATAACTGGGACTGCAGGCGCCCACCATAACATCTGGCTATTGTTTTATTGCAGTTTGGCCAAGGCCAGGTTTGAATCCGCCACCCTTGGTATATGGGGCCAGCACCCTACTCACTGAGCCACAGGCACCGCCTATGGCTGGGTGGCTGGGTGTTTTTAAAGAACTGAATGCTTAATTTGTATTTTTTTTTTTTTTTTTTTGAGACGGGATCTTCTCGGGTGTATAGGCTGGAGTGCAGTGGTGTTATCACAGCTCACGGAAAGCTCTGACTCCTGGACTCCAGCGATCTTCCTGTTTCTGCCTCCCAAAGTAGCTAGGACTACAGGCATACACTACCATGCCTGGCTAATTTCTTTTTTTTTTTTTTTTTTTTTTTTTGATACAGAGTTTAAATATTGCTCTGGGTATAGTTATGTGGCCACATAGCTCACAGGAATTCTGGGGCTTGAGTAATCCTTGCCCTAGACTCTTGAGCTGTGACTACAGGTGTTCCCAAGGTTTGTTTTTTCTTTCTGTTTTGCTAGAGACAGGGTCTTGCTCTTGCTCAGGCTGGTCTTGAACTCCTGAGCTCAAGCAGTCCACCTGCCTTGGCCTCCCAGAATGCTAGGATTATAGGCATGAGCCACTGTGCTTGGCCATGCCTGGCTAATTTTTAATTTTTTTATAGAGACAGGGGCTTAACTGTGTTGCCCAAGCTGGTCTCAAACTCCTAGCCTCAAGTCATCTCCCACCCCTTGGCCTACCAAGTGAGCCCCTGTGCTGGCTGAATTCTTTATTTCATGTAACTTAATATGAATCTGAATAGCTATATATGGTAGAGGTTATTATATTAGATGGTAAAACTCAAAGCATTAATTAGCCTTGCTTGTTTTCAAATATTGTTATATATGTGGAAGTGCACGGTATTGTTTGTTTGGTTTTTTTTTGCAAATTTTGGGCGGGGCTGGGTTTGAACCCGCCACCTCCGGCATAAGGGACCGGCGCCCTACTCCTTTGAGCCACAGGCACTGCCCTATATGGTATATTTTTTAAGTTTCTTTTTAAATAATGTTTAAAATAATTTCAAACATAGACAAAAGTTATAAGAATGCCTATGTATCTTTATCCAGATTTATCTATTGTTAACATTTGTCCCATTTTATCATTTATATCCTTCTTCCTTGCAATATGTGTACAGTTTTTTTCCTGATCCATGTAAGAGTAAATCATACATATCAACCACATCATCTCTCAATGTTTACTAATCCTCCTTAATCTTACCATCTGTATTCAAATTTCATCCATTGATCCGGAGGCATCACTTACAGTATTTCTTTCCCAGAGGTACAGACAGATGGAATCTAGGAACATATGTTGTATTTAGTTCTTATGTCTTTTCAATCAATCTCTTAATCTGGAATAGTTCCTCATCCTTTGTCTGTTATGACATTGATACATTTGAAGAACATTGATTGATTGAGGAATTTAGCATCCCATGCTGGCACAGTTCTCAATTTGGGTTAGTTGGATGTTTCCTCAGGCTAGATTGAGATTATGTATTCATTCCCTGTCAAGAATGTGTGTGTATAAATATATGTTCTTCTTATGGTTTTATGCCAAAAGCCACACAGTATCCATCTGCCCCATAGTGGTGATCAAATAGATAACCCACTTAAAATTTTGTTAGAATTTTCTATAGTATAGTTAGTAATTTTTTCTCTATGGGGAAATACTTGAAGATCATGCATATGTCCTCTTCTTCTTCAAAAATATCCTCCCTAGATTTAGTGTTCATTGACACTTATTGCCTAGACCTGCCTTTGACATGGTGGCAAAATGATGATTTCCAAACTCCAGGCCCTCTTTAAAGACCAGGGCCATCAGGCAACTTAAATACAAGGGTCCTGGCTCAGCGCCTAGCTCAGTGGCTGAGGGTACCAGCCACATACACCAGAGCTGGCAGGTTCAAATCCAGCCTGGGCCTGCCAAACAACAATGACAAGTACAACAAAAAAATAGCTGGGCGTTGTGGCGGGCGCCTATAGTCCCATCTACTTGGGAGGCTGAGGCAACAGAATCACTTCAGCCCAGGAGTTGGAGGTTGCTGTGAGTCACAGCACTCTACCCAGGGCAACATAGTGAGACTCTGTCTCAAATAATAATAATTAATTAATAAATACAAGGGTCATTTTTTTCCCCCAGGGTTTATAATTTGTTATTGTCTTCATTATTTTTGTGTTCAGATTGTCCCATTCTTGGCATTCTTCCTGCCTCTGGTGTTTATGATGTGTCCTCATCAGTTTTTAAGAGTGCCTTTAAGTTTCTGGCTCATCTGGTACTTCTGCGCCCCAATTCAGTTACTTCTGTTCTGGAGCTCTGGTTCTTTTAGTGAGGAATGGTTTTAAAAACCAAGTTCTAGGTGCTGAGAGTGCTCATTCATTACTTACAGGGGTGTCTACTTCAAGGCCCCCTCAATGGAAAGAGTTAGTGTAATAAAGGGATATGTGCATACATATCGATGTAGCCATACATCTACCTGTACTGCTTTGGAAATCCCATGTTAACTTCCTGGCTTCTCCTATTCCATATTTTTGCCACCACCACCGCCACCACCCCCACTAACATTTCTGGCTCCCAGTAACAGTAGCATGTTGATTCAATTTGCTCTGTCATATAATGTATCTAAAATAGCTTTAGAATTTCTCTGCCCATATGACTACAAAATCTACTGAGAAGAGTTCAGAATTTGTATGCAGTTCTCCCCATCTTACTGGTGCCCTACCTCTCACCTCCACTAATTCAAGTTCAGTGTTCATAAGTTACTTGGATTTTTTTTTTTTTGCTTTTACTGTTCCATGATCCCCTCAGTGTTGTTATGTTATTTATTTGAAATACAGTTGGATTCACTGGTTCTAATCAGTTTTCTGTTTTAGGCTTCCCTTCCTTCCTTTTTTTTTTTAAAGACAAAGTCTCACTCAGTGGCCCTGGGTAGAGTGCCATGACCTCATAGCTCATAGGAACCTCAAATTCCTGGGCTTAAGCAATCCTCTTGCTGCAGCTTCCTGAGTAGTTTGGACTACAGGCAAACACAACCATACCCGGCTTATTTTTCTGTTTTTGGTAGAGATGGATTCTTGCTCTTGCTCAAGCTGTTCTCGAGCTCCTGAGCTCAAACGATCCACCTGCCTCGGCCTCCCAGAGTTTAAGGATTACATGCATGAGCCACAGCACCTGGCCCCTTCCATCTTTGTTGACTTAATTTTATTGTATATGTATGTAGAACATTAGCATCCTTTTAAAACGCCAAAGATTTACTAGGAAAAGTGTCACTCCTTCCCTATCCCATCTACCCTCATTCCCCATATCCAAGATAACAGCAAGCCTGCTGTCTTCTGCTTTACCATCCCCGTGCCTGTGTATGATAAGCAAATGTTTTATTTCTCCTTTTTAGATAAAAGCTAGTGCACTAAATTGCTAAATTTTTACATTTTGGGTTTTCTTTTAATTTATATTTGTGTAGTACTCTATGTAACTGCCGTAGATAAAAGCTAGTGTACTGAATTGCTACATTTTTGCATTTGGGGTTTTTTTTAATTTATATTTGCATAGTACTGTTATATGTAACTTCCAAGACTCAACAAGTCTCCTGTTAGTGGACAGTTAGGTAGTTTCCAGTATTTTGAGATTATAAATAATGTCATAATAAGTTTATATGTTTTTATATTGTTTGTATCTTTAAGGTAAATTCCTAGAAGTGGGATTGCTGGGTCAAAAGATGCATAAAATACTAAATACCTTTATTAGACATGCAGATTTCCCTCCTTAGGGATTACCCTTTTGTATTCCCACCAGCAGAATGGATAGTGCAGGCTCAAACTTTTGGATTTTTCATACAATTATTTTCTTTTTCATTTTCCTTATGAGTTGAATATCATTTTTATATCTTTGTGCACCTGTATGAGTTGTTTATTTCATGTGTTTTACCCATTCTGGCTTTTTTCCTTTAATTGTTAAAGAAGGATTTATCTTTTATCTGTGTGGTCCATGTCACAAATATTTTTTCTCAGTTTGCCATTTGTTTTTCAACCGTACTTACTGTAATTTTTTGGCATCCAGATTTTAAAAATGTTTTTTAATATAATCAGATGTTTTAGTCTTTTCTTTTATTGCATATGACTTTGAGTCATAATTAGAAATCCTTTATTTACCCCCAAAGAAAAAGAAAATCCAATTTTTATTTTACTAGTTTTACTTTTTTACTCATATAGTTTTATTTTTAGATATGGACCTTGGACTCATTTGGAGTTTATTCTTACACATGGCACAAAGAATGGGCATGATTTTATCTTTAAATGCTTTTCTGAGTTGTCACAACACTAACACTGAAGCTGTGTTTGCCCCAGTGATATGATAGCACCCATTGAAGCTATCTTTGCCCCAGTGATTCAAGGTGCCATCTTTGTCATAGACTCAGTTTCTTTTGTTCCATTGCCTTCCTACACCTTTCCACATACTCACCATACTGCTGTAATTATGGAGCCTTTGTAATGGGCATTGAAATCTTGTAGGGCTAATCCCTCATCACACGTCTCTGTCTCTCCCCAGAGTTCTCCTGGCTGTTTTCATGTGTTAGTTTTTCCATATGGTCTTCAATATCTTGTCTGCCTTCAGTAAACAGGACATTGATTTATTTTTATTTTAAAAAAATTATAAATAACTCAGATTCCTTAAGCTAGGATTTTTTTTTTTTTTTGACACAGAGCCTCAAGCTGTCACCCTGGATAAAGTGCTGTGGCATCACAGCTCACAGCAACCTCCAATTCCTGGGCTCAAGCGAGTCTCCTGCCTCCACCTCCCAAGTAGCTGGGCGTCTGCCACAATGCCCGGGCTGGATTCGAACCCACCAGCTCAGGTGTACGTGGCTGGTGCCTTAGCCCATTGAGCCACAGGCACCGAGCCTAAGCTAGGATTTTTTATTTTTTAATGTGATGGGCCCTCTCCAGTCTTTAAATTCAAATCTTTTTTATTTCTGGTTTCTGGGAAGTTCTTTTGGATTTAGTTTTAAATATTGGTTATGTTTTATTTTGATTTCTTCAGGGACTCCAGTGATGTTTATATTAGGCTTTCTTTGCCTGTGTGCCGTTTCATTCACCAGCTATTTTCTCCCTCTTTAATTCTTTCTTTATCCCACATTATTTTTCTAAATCTTTTCCTCCCTTTCTTCAGTCTTTCATTAGATTTTCATTTGGATTTATTCTTCTTTGGACTCTTACAATTTAGTCTTCATTTCTGATAAAGTTTTTATCTTCTTTTATTTCTTCCCTGCTTTAAAGAATTCTTCATTTCTTCATGTTTTTGTCTAGTTTCTTTCTAAGTTCTGGGGGGTTTTGTGGTTCTTTTTTAATTCTGTATGGGATTTTGTGTTTTTTTCATATTTCTGAGTATTTATTTGAGAATACATATTTCTGTTTAGAGTGCAATGCTAAGAGTTTTCTTTTGCTTTGTCATTGTTTCTGTTTTTTGGTGAGAATTGTCATCTTTTATTGAATTTGTTTTTGAGATTCATCCATGTTGTTGGGAATCATTGGTCCTCCCATTTGTTTTCATTGAGGTACAGCATTCCATCATATGAATATAGCCCAATTTGTTTATCTATTCTCTTGAAGGTAGACATTTAAGATTGTTTCTGCTTTTTGGCTGTTATGAGTAGTGCTTCTGGGAACATACATGTACTTGTCTTTTGCCAGACATCTTTCTTTGCTTTTAAAGTTTCATGTCCCCTTTCATACCATTCACATAAGCTCATTCTGCCAGGAAAAAGGGCTAGTGCTCTAACTGCCTTGGCCACACACACAAGTGTTTGGAAGTATGTAGAAAGGTAGTTAAGAAAATGGCTTTAGTGAGAGTGATTTGTGTTTACGTTCTTGCTGTACCATTTGATGCTGTATACCTTTGGACAGATCTCTCTTGTCTTCATGCATAAAATACAGTTTGGTGGTATATGGTGGTTTGTGGCAGTCTTGCCCCCAATCTGCACCTGACTTTCTTACTTCATTAAATGTCTACTCAAGTCATTCACTTTTTTTCAATGGTAACAACCACCTTCCACGCACCTCACTTTGTCCCTTTACCTTGTTTTATACTTCTTCCTGGAACTTAGCATGTAGATTATACTCTGAGATGACATTGCATATTTATGTATTTGCGTATTTGTTTTCTGACACCTCAGCTTATGTGCAAAGGCACTGTTCTTCAACCCAAATGGCCTATCACAGTGCCTGGCACAAAAGAGGTGCTCAGGAAGCATTTGTTAGCTGAGTAGAAAGATGGATAGGAATAAGAATTTGGTCTGTCCAGGTTAATGAGTAGCAGTGGTAATGACTGCTGTGTCATACAGACTGAGCCATCACACAGAGGCATTTTTACTAGGTTTTTCATGGATAATATTAGCATTTTCTCAGCTGATCTACTGATTAAGGGCTTTGACTTACCTATTGTGTTGCATGGAAATGGTTAATTTATGTATTTATTTTACTAACAGAGACATTAAACCTGACAATGTCCTTTTGGATGTGAATGGTCATATTCGCCTGGCTGACTTTGGATCATGTTTGAAGATGAATGATGATGGAACTGTAGGTATTTTTGTTGGAGATTTTCCACTTAGTTTTGGGTTTGGCTTGTAGTTAGAAAGGGCTTGAATTTAAGCAACCAAGTTTATTAATGTAAATTAAGAAAGTAAATTCATTTGGGAGGCAGGAAAAATTTTCTATTCTGGGATTTTTTTTTTTTAATTTAGTATCATCTTTATTGCTTTCTGTGTTCACAAAAATAATACATATGCCTTCCAAAAATGGTGGGTTGACAGTTCTCCTTAAATCCCTACACAAGGAAGGGTATGCTGATACTACAGCAAATGGGGACTGCTCTTGGGTTCGTCCTTAAAATGCTCCATTCAAGCTGGTTAGATGGGCAGACAATAACTGTATAATTGTACATTCTCACTTTTGTTTGGGGCAGGTAACTTCCTGTCAGTTGTTTTCTCTTTATGGGTTCTTGATATTTGAGGTATGTCAGGGCCAGTTGACATTCCCACTGAAGAATAGGAGGTTGCTCCTGGATTGGCCAGGGCCTCATGCTGCTGTGGTCTTAATGCTACAGTCATACCAGTGTGTGCTGAGTGGCTTGAAGGGGCCAGTCAGCAGCTGCTTCTGGCAAACTGTACTTACTGCACTAGGAATGCTCTGCGTCTCCTGCGGCCACTGTCACAATTTTATTCTTACACATTTGGGAGTTTATTCTTCCTTAAAACCTATACTTACTAAAAAACCTAACATAAAATACTTCTCTAAAAGAGAACAGACCCTTCATTTCTTGCTAGTAAGTCTTCAGACAACAGTAAAAGAACCCATAAAACTGGCCTCATTTGAGAGGGTTTTAAAAGGAATGAAGTGATTTGCTCACTTTTCTTCCCACAAAACCAGTCTTCTTGTTTGTAAAAGTCTTGGCCACCAGTTGATTAATTGATGAGTTGGTACTATCCTTAAATGCAACCTCCCAGTAACTAGAATGGATCTGAGCTAGACTGGGTTACCCTTCTTACTGCCTATCACCCCCATCACAGTGGACACTTACCAGTAGTTACTGCCCAACATGCCCAGTGGGCAGGGCAGTATACTAGTAGAGAAGTGGCTGATCATGTGATCAGGGCAGACTCCCATACTGCTTCTTGGAGACTGAGCAATTCCAACCACTGTTGGCTTCAGGTGCTGCTTGTACCTGTGGCTCTTTTCTCTGCGGGGCCCAGGGGAGAGTCTGGCCTTTCCCCAGACAGACCTGTGATTGTTCTCTCTCTGGTTCCTGTCTGACTCTTAGTCTTCTAGACTGAGCAGCGTCGGGGGTGGCTCTGTGTGCTCCAATAGATGATTCTCCAATTAACTAGTCTCCTCTTCCTCTGTGATGATGGATGTCCTGCTGATGACAGCTTTCTGGAGAGGTGTTGCTGTGTTCAGGCATGTGCCTGCTAATGGTGATAGCTGAGGATTTGTTTACTTCCTCCAGGGAAGTAAAGGCCCAGGAGGAAGTTGGGGGAGGGGTGGTAGTGATGGTGTGATGGTCTCAGCCTTCTTGTTCCCTGTCCAGGGAATGCCTAAGTACCTAGCTAATGCCTAAGCACCCAGTTAATGCCTAGGCCAACTTCTTAGGTGTTCCCATTTGGGAGACCACAAGGTAGGTTATAAGTGAGTAGGCTTAACATCTCTTGGGGATTTCTTGGAAATCTTGGGCCCCACCCACAGTCTCCATTCTAACAAGAGCCTCCTTAATAAGAGTCTGTGTGCTGCAGGTAATAAAAGTCAGAAAGCTGGCCTGAGCACATATGGTCCCCAGACCACTCTGGGAGCAATGACAGAGATTGTGAGACATGCTGACCTCAGGGACTTTGAGAAATTACAGTTTGGGGGCCATGGTAGGCATTTGGGCATTGAGAAAGAGACCACATTTATAATTGTCTCATGCATTCTGGGACAGAATGCTAGCACTACAGAATGTTTAGCACTATAAGAGAAGATTTATTTGCATTGAATTTTGAATTATTAGGCTTTTAAATCATGATAATTCACCAGTTTTATTCCACGATTATCATATATCTCCTGCTGCCTGTATAGTTTAGAGAAAGTAGTTAGAAATAAGTGGTTAGAGATGCTCCTGGGTTTCCTTTCAGCACCTCCTTCTCCCCTAAGGTTCAGTCCTCTGTGGCCGTGGGCACACCCGACTACATCTCACCGGAGATTCTGCAGGCAATGGAGGACGGCATGGGCAAATACGGGCCTGAGTGTGACTGGTGGTCCTTGGGTGTCTGCATGTATGAGATGCTCTATGGAGAAACACCATTTTATGCAGAGTCACTCGTGGAGACCTATGGGAAGATCATGAACCATGAAGTAAGATAAGTTTTACATCCCTATTTCTTTCTGGTACCTGGCTCAGACCTGTAGGTAAAGAGGGAGCCCACATAGAGGGAGGGCAATCAATTAGGGATCTTATGAAGCAGTTCAGGAAGAGATGGTGGGGTTTAGACCAGGCCAGGTCAGGAGCTGGGATCAGCACTACGTGCTGACACAGGAGATGTTGGCATGGGTAGAGGAGGAACTTTAAGGGTGTCATGAAGCCCCATGTTGGAGGGTGCTGGAGTTGCTGAGCTCTTACTCCCTAGGGGAGGAGCGGGTTTCTATAGACAGATATAGACATCTGCATTGACTGTGTTGAGTAGAGGGGCACCTTGGGATTGCTGGGGGGCAGATCCAGTTGGGCACTTTGACCTGTGCCTCTAGATTTGTCACTTAGAGGCTAACTTTGATTTTCAAATCTGTTGCCCAGAAATCAGCTATTGTAAGTGATCACATGGCCCCATCCTTCCTTGATACTGTTTCGTCTCTCCTCTCCTCCCCTTCCCTTTCCTCTCCTCTTTCCTCTTCCCCCTTCCCTTTCTGAGCTGTTCATTTTCTCACTTCAATATTGTTTTCTAACCATTGTTTTCTCCTTTTTTTTGAGACAGAGTCTCACTCTGTCACTCCAAGTAGTGTGCTATATCTTAGCTGTCATAGCAACCTCAAATTCCTGAGCTCAAGTGATCCTGTGATCTCAGCTTCCTAAGTAGCTGGGACTGTGGGCACCTGCCACGGCACCTGGCTAGTATTTTCTATTTTTTGTAGAGACAGGATCTCACTTTTGCTCAGGCTGGTCTCAAACTCATCATCTCAAGCAGTCCGCCCATCTCAGCCTCCCAGAGTGCTAGGATTATAGACATGAACCACAACACCTGGCAGTTTTCTTTGTTATTATTTTCTCTTCTAGTATTTTTTCATGTTTTCTTCTTCTTTATTCTTCTTAGTGGAATATGTCTAATGCCAATTCCACTCTCTACCATGATGCTTATAGCATTTTCTTCTGCCCACTTTGTCTCTCACACATACACACATCCCAGAATGTTCTTAGTTGTATGCTAACCAGTCCTCCAGCTGATGTTTCCCACTATTTGCTTATGTGGAGAATGGATTAATACTAAAGTGGTAAATGGCTTTCCATTTAACTCCAAACCAGAGCAAAAGTTACACTGCTCAAAAATGTTTTTCCTGGGCATCACTTGTGGCTCAGTGAGTAGGGCGCCAGCCCCATATACTGAGGGTGGTGGGTTCACACCCAGCCCCAGCCAAACTGCAAACAAAAGAAATAGCCAGGCGTTGTGGTGGGCACCTGTAGTCCCAGCTACTTAGGAGGCTGAGGCAAGAGAATCACCTAAGCCCAGGAGTTGGAGGTTGCTGTGAGCTGTGTATTGCCACGGCACTCTATCAAGGGTGATAAAGTGAGACTGTCTCTACTATTAAAAAAAAAAAAAGTGTTTTTCCCAAGGTGAAAATATATTTTTTTACTTATGAGTTAATATATATTCCCTATAAAAACTTGACAGTTCACAAGTATATAATAGTAAATGGTAAAAATCACTCCATGTGACAAATTTTGTTAAGGTTAGTCCTAACAATGAGGACTTAGTTAATATCAAGAGCCCTCCTGCTATTGTGTGCTTATCATTTACAGAGCCCCCCACAAAGTAGATAATATTGTTTCTTTTTGTGGATTTGCTGCCTTTTTACTATAGACAGCACATGTTGGCTCACCTCTCAGGCCCACTATACAATGCTGATTGTATGACCTCAGCTGGCTTAAGAGGGAGGGGGGGTGCGCGTTTAGCTGTTGGTATTGTATTACATATAAATAGCATTTTGGTAGCTTTATTTTGGCATCTTTTTGTATCAACACACAGAGTTGTACCTTTCTTCTTGTGTGTGTATATACTATATCTTTCTTTAACAAATCCATGTTTTGATGGGCCTTTAGGTAATTTGCAGTTTTCTTGGTCAAAATATGCAGTCACAAATGTGTTTTGCTTTCTCTTTGTGACTGTGTAGAATAAACTTCGAGAGGTGTGCTGTAGATCTGGCAGCACACACTCTGAAGAGGCTGTACCTATTTACATTCCCACCACGGCATCTTATCAACATTCTTTGCCACTTTCATGGGTGAAAATTTCTCATTGTTTTAATTTATGTGCAGTGTGGTAATAATTCTGCCATGAATAAAGCCAAAAAGATTAATAGTTTTCTTTTTTGCCTTTCTGGAATTTAAAATTCATTAGCTTTGGTTCGCATTTAGTTATCATGAACTATGGTAACAAAATCACTGTTGCTTCGAGCAGTTGTTTGTACTTTGTTTCCAGTAATGTGTACACATCTTAAATTTTTCTGAATGTGTCTACTTATCCACTCATTCCTCCTTCTCCCCAATCTCTAGGAACGATTTCAGTTTCCATCCCACGTCACAGATGTGTCAGAAGAAGCAAAAGACCTCATTCAGAGACTGATCTGCAGCAGAGAGCGTCGGTTGGGGCAGAATGGAATAGAGGATTTCAAAAAGCACGCATTTTTTGAAGGTCTTAATTGGGAAAATATACGAAACCTAGAAGCACCTTATATTCCCGATGTGAGCAGTCCTTCTGACACATCTAACTTTGATGTGGATGATGATGTGCTAAGAAATACTGTAAGTGTAGATTTTTTGTGTTTGTTTTCAATATTTTTTCACAGTGGATCTGAATATTAGTAGTGTTGTGTTGTTGGTGTGGCTTATCGAGTTAATAAATCTTAGAACTGTACTGATTTTTTTGAAAATTTAGCACTTGTATCAAGCACATGTACCTTTTATTTCAGCCTTCAGTTTGGTCCCCAGTGTCCCTTTTAAAAAATTCTGGTTACAGGGGCACACCTATGGCTCAGCAAGTAGAGCACCGGCCACATATACCAAGGGTGGCAGGTTCAAACCCAGCCCCGGTGAACTGCAAAACAAAAAAATAGCCGGGCGTTGTGCCGGGTGCCTGTGGTCCCAGCTACTTGGGAGGCTGAGGCAAGAGAATCGCCTAAGCCCAGGAGTTGGAGGTTGCTGTGAGCTATGTGACGCGATGGCACTCTATAGAGGGTGATTAAGTAAGACTCTGTCTCTACAAAAACATTTAAAAAAAAATTCTGGTTACTTAGTCTAAGTAAAGTTGAATTAAACAGGCCTTTTGTTTTTGAACTCATCAGAAATATTTTTGGGCTCAGCACCTAGGGCACCAGCCACATACACCAGTGCTGACGGGTTCGAACCCGGCTCAGGCCTGCCAAACAACAATGACAGCTACAACAACAACCAATAGCCAAGCATTGTGGCAAGTGCCTATAGTCCCAGCTACTTGGGAGGCTGAGGCAAGAGAATCGCTTAAGCCCAAGAGTTTAAGTTGCTGTGAGCTGTAATGCCATAGCGCTCTACTGAGGGTGACATAGTAAGACTCTGTCAAAAAAAAAAAAAAAAAAAGACAAGAAAAGTAATTTTTTTTGGCTTGGCGCCTGTGGCTCAGTGGGCTAAGGCACCGGCCACATACACCTGAGCTGGCAGGTTCGAATCCAGCCCGGGCCCGCCAAACAGCAATGACCACTGCAACCAAAAAATAGCCGGGCGCTGTGGCGGGCAGCTGTAATCCCAGCTACTTGGGAGGTGGAGGCAGGAGACTCGCTTGAGCCCAGGAGTTGGAGGTTGCTGTGAGTTGTGATGCCACAGCACTCTATCCAGGGTGACAGCTTGAGGCTCTGTCTCAAAAAA
>CAUYON010113061.1:0-11149 GCA_963573935.1 Arctocebus calabarensis
CAGTGCCCTACTAAGATGCACTGTAGGTGTGATCCCACCATTTCCCTCCCTCCAACCAGCCTCCCTAGCCTCCCTTTCCCTTTTCCCTGTATTCTTGTGCTATAATTGGATTTTAGCCTTCATATTAAAGCTATAAATTAGCTTCATAGTAGGGCTGAGTACATTGGATACTTTTTCTTCCATTCTTGAGATACTTTGGTAAGAAGAATACGTTCCAGCTCCATCCATGTAAACATAAAAGAGGTAAAGTCTCCATCTTTCTTTAAGGCTGCATAGTATTCCATGGTATACATGTACCACAATTTATTAATCCATTCTTGGGTCAATGGGCATTTGGGCATCTTCCATGACTTAGCAATTATGAATTGGGCTGCAATAAGCATTCTGGTACAAATATCTTTATTATTATGTGATTTTTGGTCTTCTGGATATATACCTAATAAAGGAATTATAGGACCAAATGGCAGAACTATTTTTAGATCTCTAAGTATTCTCCAAATATTTCCAAAAGGAACATACTAGTTTGCATTCCCACCAGCAATGTAAAAGTGTTCCCTTTCTCCACTTCCATGTCAACATCTCTAGTTTTGGGATTTTATTATGTGGGCTAATCTTACTGGAGTTAGATGACATCTCAGAGTGGTTTTGATTTGCATTTCTCTGATCATTAAGGATGGTGAGCATTTTTTCATGTGTCTGTAGACTGTGCACCTGTCTTCTTTAGAGAAGTTTCTCTTCAAGTCCTTTTCCCACCCTGAGATGGAATCACTCACCCTTTTGTTGCCAATATGCTTGAGTTCTCTGTGTATTCTGCTTATTAAACCTTTGTCTGAGGCATAACCTGCAAATATTTTCTCCCATTCTGAGGGATGTCTGCCTGCTACACTTACAGTGTTCTTAGCAGTGCAGAAACTTTTTAGTTTGATCAGGTCCCAGTAGTGTATTTTTGATACTGCTTCAATTGCCCAGGGAGTCCTCCTCATAAAAAATTCACCCAGGCTGATTCCTTTGAGAGTTTTCCCTGCACTTTCTTCTAATATTTTTATAGTTTCATGTCTTAAGTTTAAATCTTTGATCCAGTAAGAGTCTATCTTGGTTAATGGTGAAAAGTGTAGGTCCAGTTTCAGTCTTCTACAGGTGACCAGCCAGTTCACCCAGCATCATTTGTTAAATAGGGAATCTTTTCCCTACTGAATGTTTTTAATTGGCTTGTCAAAGATCAAAATGCGGTAAGTAGCTGGGTTCATCTCTTGGTTCTCTATTCTGTTCCATACATCTCTCTGTCTGTTTTTGTGCCAGTACCATGCTGTTTGATCACTATTGATTTATAGTACAGTCTCAGGTCTGGTAAGAAATTTTTCACTGGAAGTAGTTCCTTTGAATATGGATCAAATATTCACACTACTAATTTGCATATGGAAAATCTTTCCAATGTGCAATGTGTGAATCTCAGTGAAGTTTACACTGAAAAATCTTCTCATCTTTAAGACTTTTCTTTCTTTCAAATAAAAGAGACACTATTTTCTTTTCTGTATCTTTTGATATTTTCGTTGATATTCAATAGACATCTTATTTTTTTTTCAAGTGCTTCAATAAAAAATGTAGTAAGAGAATTTTCCATTAGATAGAATGTTTTTCTTCAAAGGTAAAGTAGTAACAAAAGAAAGAAAGGAAAAACACTAGAGTATTAAATAATTTTACTTTCCTAATAAAATTTTTTTTTTAGCAAAGTAGTTTTTTTTTTTTTGCATGCATATTGATGTTCCACCTCTGTTTTTCATTTGAATATTTTATATTTAATTATGTTGGGTGCACATAGTTGCATATAGTCACAAGGTATATGTGATGTTTTAATACAGGCATTTCAAAGTAACTGGGGTATCTATCATTTCTTCTTAAAGAAAAAAAAGGAAATAGACTATCTAAAAGCTTTATAATATTTTCCAAGAGCACCAATCCAATTATCAGTTCTTACTTCCTATTAAAAATACAGTGCATTTGTGAGAGAGAAACCTATCAGAAGCATTTGAGTTTTTTGCTTTTTGAGACAGTCTCACTCTGTTGCTCTTGGTAGAGTGCTGTGGCATCACAGCTCACAGAAAACTCAAATTTTGGGGCTCAAGCAAGCCTTTTTCCTCATTCTCATTAGTAGTGTGACTCCAGGCTTCTGCCACATTATCTGGCTAGTTTTTCTATTCTTAACAGAGACAGGGTCCGACTCTTGCTCAGGCTGGTCTCCAGCTCCAGCTCAGGCAATGTACATGCCGTGGCCTCCGGGGTGCTGGGATTGCAGGCGTGGCCCATCAAAAGCATTGCAAACTTCAACGTTCAGATGGATTCTAGCTGTGCCTCCCCCACGGCAGGCCAGGTTCTGTTGGCCACAGTCTCCCTGAGGTAGTTGGGCGGGGAGGTAAGTAGGTAGGCGGACAGGAGGGTTAGGGAGGTGGAGTGGAGGGAGGCAAGAAGGACAGTAATTTCTATTTTAAATCCATTCTCCATATTATGTAGATAAAATACAATGCTTAGGTAATAAACATTTAATGTAGGATATTGTTTGCTGATTCCAGATAATTCTTAGAATTTTTTAAATGAAGGTAATGGCACGTATGACTTGGTCCCTTCTTACCTAGTGCCTGACAATCTGTCTTCACTGTCCTCAGCTCCAACAATTTTACCTTGTCTACTTTAGTGAAAAAAGAAGAGCATTGTAATTAATGTATGTCATATTTTACCTCTCCCCATTCATATGAGCCAATATTGCCAAAAGCTGTTCCTCCCCATGAGCAGAAGACAAGAGTGCGGTCTGGTCTCCACCCTCTCTCAACTCTGAAGGTCACGGCGCGGATGAGAGCCAGCATCACCGCAGTGGAACTGGCCCACTCTTGTCCGTTAAAACTGTGTGCAGTGTGATGGCGGCTGCCAACTATGACATACCGGTCTGGAAACAAGGGAACAAGGACCATTAGAACAAAACATAAACCTTAACAATAAATTTAATGAAATTTACATAATCCTATTGCATAACTGAGCAACAATTAAGCAAAATTGTTCTAATAATTAAGACTACTTGAATATTTTTCACCCACTGTCTTGATTCACACATCTGTGTATATCAAAGTGGAAGCAGCTGCTGAAATTAATTATGAATCCAAAGCTTAGATCCATATTACTGTCCTGTACAACATGAATATTAATTAATGAAGTATACAAATATGCCACAGTGAAACTCTTATCTAGCATTTTATGGCGCATATGCTCAGAAAATGTTAATGGACCCATAGCGCACGTGGGAGAGCAATTAGTCAATAGCAGCAAATACTAAAAAAAAATAGAGTAGTGATGTATGGATTTTGCAACAAAATGTTTAGGAAAATAGTTATAGCTTCCACCTCATAGTTTGAGTCCCTCATAGTGATTATGGCTCTAGCCACATATACCAAGGGTGGTGGGTTCGAACCAGCCTGGGCCAGCTAAACAGCAATGACAACTGCAACCAAAAATAGTTGAGTGTTGTGGTGGGTGCCTGTAGTACCAGCTACATGGGAGGTAGAGGCAAGAGAGTGGCTTAAGGCCAAGAGTTTTGAGGTTGCTGTGAGCTGTGATGCCACAGCCCTCTACTGGGGGTGGTATAATAAGTCTCTGTCTAAAAAAAAAAAAAAAAAAATTCATTCAACTACAGGTTGCCTTTTCACAGATTTTCTTTCATATAATCATCCTGAATTCATGAGACACACTATTAGAAAGTCTCCATGACACGTGGATGTAGCCTGTTCAATGTACATTACTAACTTGTCAGTAAAAAGGCAGGTTGAAAATTAAGCTTCAGTTTCCTCTGACTTTGTTGTCATCGAAAGCTATTGGTAATAATAATAGAGCTGAATTTATTTGACCAAGTATCCTTAGCATCATACATATATCTGGGTAAAGGACTCAAACACAATTCAGACATCAAATGCCAACAATATACCCTAATCATACGTGTACTTATACCGTCTGAAAAGTTTTAGAAGTTTTATTGCGTTATGAGATGCCTGTGCCTGAATGGTGAAGTGTGCAAACCCTGGAGCCAGCCCTCTTGGGTTTGAATCTAGACTTGGCAGCTCACTAGCTGTGCAGCCTTGGAAAGCTTATTTAACTTAGCTTTTTCAACTGTAATCAGGGAATACAAATACCACATTCACCATTCAATTGTTTGTGAGTTACTATTTGTAGGCTACAGTGCCTGGCACAAAGCAGGTTTCCACATGTGTGGAATAAATAAACTCCCCTTTGCCTTCATAATATCAAGAAATTACTATCTCACAGGGAATGTCACAGTGTGAAGCAATTTTAGCTTTCCACGCTGACTTTACAACCAGGAGTGGATTTGATCTGCCAAAATTTTATCAAGATTTAATTGGTGATATTCATAATGGGTTTGCAAATGTTGAAAGTCTGTGAATTTACTCACTTTAGAGAAATATCTGAAAGTTCTATGTGGCATTATCCTCATTCTAAATAAATCACATCTTAATAATTTTATACAAGTGATGATTGTTTCTAATTTTCAAAGTCCTTAAATAAGGAAACAACAGGAAAAACAAAATTTTTGTGCAGAATTCAAATAAGCAAAATTTTGAGAAGATTTTCATATTACATATAGTGAAGAATACTAATGATAAAATTGAATATTTTTTAAATACCAGGTTTTGGGGGTAGACTGAATTTTTTTTACCCTAGTATAATTTGCGCAACTGGATTTTCCAATAATAACTTACAAGTGTGGCAATAGTAGGACCTTTTGATGAAAACTTATTAAAAGGCAATAGTAACAATTTCCAATTTTTTCATATCTTGTATTTAAAGACACTATAATAAAATGCTACTCAACATTGCTACTATAAAGAAATCAGAAAGAACATAGGTATCTTTCATAAATATTGTAAGTGAGAGACTTATTGACCAGTGAGAGACTGGGAGGCTATACAATTTTGATCTCAGAATTGTCTGAATTGGCAATTGTGGTCAATTTTACTAAAGTGACAGAGAAGCATAATTCTCCAAAGACAATTTGAATAAATGTCCCTACCAAATAACAAAAGTAGCACAAGTGTAATAAAAAACTGTTTCTCACTACTCTGCATAGAACAGACACATCAGACAGTGACTGGCCAGTTTTATAGGGTCTGGCTTTTACTGACCTGGTAAGAACACTGACACTAATCCCTAATTGAACTACTGATTAGTAATAACGCTTCACTTGTTTTCACTTTCTTTAATCTACATAATATCATCTGAAGGCCATCCTATAACAAGTTGTAAAATTATTTAAAATCTAACCAGGTGACCACTTTCTTGCTCCTCTTCAAAACCTGAAGCAGTGCAAGCTCTTGGCAGCATTGATGGAGGACCACAGGTCGGGAATGGGACGGAGATTGACAGTAAAAAATTATCTTTGCAGAAAAAAAATTATTGTTTTAAAACAAATCAAAAAATATTTTTTTCTCTAAAAAATGTCTTAATAAAAACTACCATTTCAATGGTAGTGTAGTGATTAAAAGGAAAACGAGAGTGGGCTTTGCAGCACACGCCAGTTTGACAAATCTAAAATCTGTTTCAATTTCCTAAAACACACACTCTCTACTAAGATTCCTTTGTGAAGAAATATGGTTGGAAAGAGAATAAAGGCCTAATTCTTAGTTTCATATTCATCTACTCTTTGGGTGTAACAAATTTCCAGTGGCATCTAAAGTAGGATATTACCTCTGATATTATATTATTACACAGCATTTCTTTGTAAAGTTTTGCATAAAGTTATGAACATTTAACTCTACTCACCTGGGGATGCAAAGCCCCTTAAATACCCAACAACATTCGTGACCGGTTTGAATTTTGTGACTGTTCGAACTTGCATGCTGACAACTCTTTTTTCTGAAAAATAAAAATTTAGAAATGTTTACTCCATATTCTGTTGTATTTCTTAAAACATTAAAATTTATTTATCCAACATCATCAGCAAAATGAAAAAAAAAGTCCACACAGCTGAATCTTTCCAGATAACCAACATCATACTTTGGGGGCCACATATCTATACAATACTTTGTGCAAACTCCAGTTTAGGCACTTGTTATGCAGTGACGACTTGGGTACAATTGCTAGCTGTGCAGAACCAGAGTCGTAAATAGGCAGTTCCAAACCTCACCTTCAAGGCTGCCCTGGGAGTTCAGCTGAGAGCACAGGGCAGCCCTCCAGGAGATACGAGCAACTCATATCATTAAGAAGGGAAAAGAATGGATACAAATAATTTCAAATAGTAGAGAATACTTTCTTATCTTCTGAAACAGAACACATGTAAGACAATAACCTTTCCTGTGTGAGTCAGTATTGTACTTACATTTTAAAAACTAAATCGGCCAGATTCGGTGGCTGACAACTACCATCATAGCGCTTAAGGAAGCTGAGGCAGGAGTATCGAGACCAGGCCAGAAGTTTAAGACCAGCCTAGACAATACTGAGATCTCATATAGACAAAAAAGTAAATAAAATAAAATTATCTGAGCATGATGGCACATGCCTGTGGTCCCAGCTACTCAGGAGGCCAAGGCAGGAGGACTACCTGAGCTTAGGACTTTGAGGTTGCTGTGGGCCATGATGACACCACAGCACTCCAACCTGGACAGCAGAGGGCGACCCAGTCTCAAAAAATAAAGAAAATGATATTAACTGTAAAGAAAGTATTTCACAAATTAAAAGGACAAAGATTCTTTGAGCTAAATGTTTTTTCATACGTTGGAGTCTTTACTTCCACTTGTGTGGTCCCTCACTTCCACTCTAAGTCCCCAGTTATTGCTCTGCCTCTTAGCATTCTTCTATTTATGCTTGAGAGTCAACGGCACCTATGGCTCTAAGGAGTAGGGTGCCGGCCCCATGTGCTGGAGGTGGCAGGTTCAAACCCAGCTCTGGAAAAAAAAAAAAAAAAAACAATTTGCAAATAAAGAAAAGCTGGCAATCAGCAGAGACTCCAGTCACAGCACTGACGTGGTTTTCGGAGGCCTTAGGTGGTGACATGTGTTTCTGTACTGCATGGATGCTGGGTAGTGTCTGCACTTGTGTCTGGGGTGCCCCAGGATCCATAAAGTTTTCTGTACAGCAGAGGTTTGAAGAGCAGCCAGCTGGCAGTGTCAGGACAGAGGCGTTAGTCTCAAAGCAGCTGCTGGACACCAGCCACTGTCCCCAAGGCCCTCAAATGTCGCTTCTTACTGCTAGATGAAATTGTAATGATAAATACATTGCTTATTTCCTTCAATGTGTCCTTTCTAAAAATTTAAATGGAAAATCAGTAGGCTGAATCTGTTAAAATTATAACCAAAGCAAGAGTAGAGGCCTTGGTAGAATGTCTGAGTGCTTTAGCTGTGAGGAAGGGAATCTGCTTAGAGACGAGAATTGTGCTTTAACGTAGGCACTATGCATTTTGTTAGTTTGCTTTTCAACTAATAGACAGCTTTTAAGGCAGTATGAGACTTACAGAAAAACTGGGCATAAAGTAGAGAGTTCCCAAATACCTTCTGTCCCCAGCCTTCTATTCTTAACTTTTTACATTAGTGTGGAGAGTTTGCTGAGACTGATATTAACGAATCATTGTTAGATGAAGTCCGCAGCTTATGTTTGGGTTCACTCTGTGATGTGTGTTTTATGGGTTTTGATAAATGCATAATGACAGATCTGTCATTACGGCGTCACTGAGAGAGTGTCACTGCTCTCAGCGTCTCCGTGCTCACCTTGTCAGCCCTCCCGTCCCTCTCTTCCTCAAGATCTCTGGCAACCATTGACCTTTTTACTGACTACACAGTTTTGCCTTATCCAGAATATCATATATCATGTTTTTTTTCAAAAATATTTATTTAATTTCCTGATTAGATTTGTTCCGAATAGTCCCAGGTAACTAAACTTTTGGAAGTTATTACCATATAGCTTATTTTTTAATCGTGCCAGCTTATTTTGAATTTGGATATGGATGAATAATCGTTCATGGTTTCATAAGATTAAGCACTAAATCTTTTTTTTTTCTAATTCAGCAGTGTGATAACCTCACAATATGTACAATATATTACTTGGAATATGACCTAATACTAATAATGCTGCCTTATATTTACAACACCATTTTCACACACATACAGTCCCCAAACTTTTTGGCACGAGGGATTGGTTTCATGGAAGACCATTTTGCACAGATGAGGGATGCGGTGGAGGGTGGGGAGGGTTTTGACGTGAGCCTGCAAGTAATTGATTATTACGGACTCTGCAGTCAGACCTCTCTGCTGAAGGTAATCTGTGCTGTCACTGCCTCAGCTCCATCTCGGATCAGCAGACCTTACAGTCCCATAAGGAGAACAGAACCAGGAGGCCTCCCAGGCGCAGGCTCCAGGAGGGTTCTCACTCCAGGCTGACGCTGCTGCTGCCCCGGCAGCAGGTGGAGCTCAGACGGTGATGAGAGCCATGGGCAGCGGCTGCAAACACAGGCTCAGCTTTGCTCACTCGCGCCCCCACTCGGCCACCCCGCACGCCCTGCTGCGTGGCCTGGTTTCTAACAGGCCACGGCCCTGGGGAGTGGGGACCACAGCAAAAACTCTCATTGGAGCTCTTTGATTCTTGGAACCACCAAGTGAAATAGGTTCTTTCATTTGTATTTATTGCGTGAAGCAGGAGAAGAATTGCTCAAATTTAACAATAATAACAATTGGATGATGATGATATAATAGTATTTGTATAAAACTATTTAGGTTAGCGGGGCGCTGTGGCGGGCGCCTGTAGTCCCAGCTACTCGGGAGGCTGAGGCAAAAGAATCGCTTACGCCCAAGAGCTGGAGGTTGCTGTGAGCAGTGTGACGCCACGGCACTCTACCCAGGGCGATAAAGTGAGACTCTGTCTCTACCAAAAAAAAAAAAAAAAAACTATTTAGGTAAAAAAATACCAAACTTTAATTAAAGGCAGAAAGGCACCTGGAATAAATCCAAATCAATCTTGCTCATGTGTGGGAGACTCAAAATAATTTCCTCAAAATGGTCTATTAATTTTATGTGATTTTAATGCAATCCTGAAATGTCCATTTTAATAAAAAGAATATTTACAACTACTTGTATTATGTACAAGGATACTATGCAATCTGATATCTCGGTCTTTAGAAAATCGCTCTCTTGCTGGGTGTGGTGGTGCACACCCGCAGTTGTCGCTGCTCTGAGGCTGATGCAGTGATCTATGATGGAGCCGCTGTGTACCACCTTGGACACCGAACCCAGAGCCCTTCTCTTATAGAAAAGAAAATAATGAAAAGAGCGAGCCTTCTTTTTAATATTTTAGAGGCTCCAATAGTTAACCCACAGAGTTTTTATTTCTGTTTGCTTCTGATGTAGATAACCCCTAACCATAAAAGCAGAGCTTGGCTTTAACATCTGTCTGGATTTTGCTTCCTGCTCAGCTCATCACTGTGCCCCCACTGCCAGGGCGGTGTGCAACAGAGGCCATCAGCCCCTCACTGTACCCCACCTCCAGGGCGGTGTGCAACAGAGGCCATCAGCCCATCACTGTGCCCCACCTCCAGGGCGGTGTGCAACAGAGGCCATCAGCCCATCACTGTGCCCCATTGTCAGGGCGGTGTGCAACAGAGGCCATCAGCCCATCACTGTGCCCCACCTCCAGGGCGGTGTGCAACAGAGGCCTCATCAGCCCATCACTGTGCCCCATTGTCAGGGCAGTGTGCAACAGAGGCCATCAGCGCATCACTGTGCCCCCACCTCCAGGGCGGTGTGCAACAGAGGCCTCATCAGCCCATCACTGTGCCCCATTGTCAGGGCAGTGTGCAACAGAGGCCATCAGCCCATCACTGTGCCCCACCTCCGGGCAGTGTGCAACAGAGGCCATCAGCCCATCACTGTGCCCCCACCTCCAGGGCGGTGTGCAACAGAGGCCCCATCAGCTCATCACTGTGCCCCACCTCCAGGTGGTGTGCAACAGAGGCCATCAGCCCATCACTGTGCCCCACCTCCAGGTGGTGTGCAACAGAGGCCCCATCAGCCATCACTGTGCCCCACCTCCAGGGCGGTGTGCAACAGAGGTCCCATCAGCCCATCACTGTGCCCCTCCTCCAGGTGGTGTGCAACAGAGGCCATCAGCCCATCACTGTGCCCCACCTCCGGGCGGTGTGCAACAGAGGCCATGACAGGAGCGGTCCTTGGTCCTTGTTCTTTATTCTTGACTTCAAAAGAAATAAATGTTCCTGAGATTTTTATCTTTTGAAAAAGATGTTTCTATGGGTTTCTGGGACATTCCCTTTATCAAATTAAGATTACTTTTATTCTTATTTTTCTAAGAGATTTTATTATAAAAAGATGTTGAATCATCTATTGAGATAATAGTAATGTTTCTTTACTTTGTAAACTTAAAAAATGCATGTGTTTTTGTAATAAGGCAAACTTGGTCACAATATATTTTCTATATTTGGTGACTTATGTTTTAGAATATTATATAAGTGATTGGCTGATAACATTACTACTCTGGTTTTCATACCTGGACTATACAACTGCACAAATACATGAAGGATCTTTGCTTCTTTCTGTAGAATGTATGTAGCATGGGGATTACTTGTTTTATTAATACAAAGGAGTGATATGATACGATTATAAAACTGTCTTGTTCTGGTATTTATGTATACATGTGTGGGCGTAGAAAGAGAATAATTTTCTTTCCTAAAACAAACAAAAAAATCCTTGTAGTGTTTATAAAATTCATTGTGATTTTTAACATAAGATTGCTTATTTCTTTTAAATTTATTTGCATTTAGTTCATTCTACTCTCAGACTTAAAAAAATTCAATGCTATATATCTGTAATTTTGTTCCTTTTTCCACTTCTATCATTAAGTTATGTATTTTTCTTTTTTTTGTTGTTGTTGTTGTACTGTGATTTTTTTTTTTTTGAATCATAGCTGTGTACATTAGTTCAACCATGGGGTACAGTGTGGGGGCTTCACATGCAATCTGAGATATTTTATCAACCTGATTGACATACCATTCATGATATTTTCTCGTTTACTATATGAAAACGTTTTTGATCCTTGTTTAGAAGTTATGTATTTTTCATCAGTTGCTAGAAATTGGCTAATTTACTAACATTCT
>CAUYON010113066.1:0-38850 GCA_963573935.1 Arctocebus calabarensis
CAAACAACAATGATGGCTGCAACCAAAAACAAAAATGGCTGGGCGTTGTGGCGGACGCCTGCAGTCCCAGCTACTTGGGAGGCCGAGGCAGGAGACTCGCTTGAGCCCAGGAATTGGAGGTTGCTGTGAGCTGTAATGCCACGACACTCTACCCAGGGTGACAGCTTGAGGCTCTGGCTCAAAAAAAAAAAAAAAAAGCAGAATATTTGGCCAGGAGCAGTTGCTCAAACCTAAAATCCTAGCACTTTGGAAAGCCAAGATGGGAGGAGTTCAAGATCAACCTGAGCACCATAGGGAGACTCCTTTTCTATAAAACAGTTTCTGAAAATCAGCCAATTGTGGTGGTGTGTGCCTTTAGTCCCAGCTACTTGGGAGGCTGAGGTAAGAGGACAGCTGGAGCCCAAGAGTTTGAGGTTGCAGTGAGCTATAATGAAACCACTGAACTCTGGTAGCCCAGTCAACAGAGTGAGATTATCTAAAAAACAAAATTATATGTATATGCATATATATGTTCATATAATAAATATGTATATGTATGAACCAGAGAAATTCTAGAAAAGACATAAATACAATAAAAGCATCTAATAAGAAGATCATCAGTCATCCAATATTTATTAAGTGCTTATAACTACATATGCTTGAAATGGACAAACACAAATATAAGAGTATGAATTCCATATGTTTACAAAAAGACTATCCCCTTGCAAATGACCTATTTTATAATGTAAGTTACTATAAAATCTAGTTGTAGTAGCATAATGGAGATGACTACATATCTATCTATATTATTCCACTATGTTATAAATATATATGAATATCACATGTATGGTACATGATTGCCATACACGTGATTTAGGAATATCATAAAGAAAGAAAAATGTTTTAAAATGACAAAGGCATTAATATAAAGGTGCTGTTAGGAATATCATTATTTTGAATAAAGCCACATGTAATCTAATTGGATAAAAAGTATTAGCAAAATTGAGCTTTAAATCTTTTATCCATCGTGAGTCAAGTTTTGTAAGTAGTGAAAGGTGAAGGTCCAGTTTCAGTCATTTACATGTGGTTAACCACTTCTAGCACCATTTATTGAATAGGAATTATTTTTCTCAGTGTATGCTTTTGTTTGCTTTTTTTGAACATCAGATGGCGATGAGAGGCTGGTTTCATCTCTAGGTTTTCTATTCTGTTCCATATGTTTATGTCTCTATTTTTGTGCCAATACCATGAGGTTTTAATCACAACAATGGAAAAGTAAGTATCCAATGTACTCAATATTAACATGAAGCTAGTAGATGAACTCATACATGCCTACACAAGAGAAAAACTCAATTCAACTTAAATTGAGGGGAGGGGAGAGAGAGGAGGAAGGAGAGGTATTGGTGTTCTCCCACCTAATGGGCACAATGTAAGTGTATATGGCATATTTCTTGGGTGCAGGACTCAACAAGAAACTTTGCCTAACGTGGAAACATTACTGCGTAATCATTTGTACTCTCATACTAATCTGAAAAAAAAATTAAAGGTAGCTTTCCACTTTCATCTTACTTAGAAAATTTTAAATAAAATTCCTATTTCATCAAATAATGCTGAGGTAATAGCTGGTAAGCAGTAGTTTCCTGGTATTTAAAAAGTTTTTAAAAGAAGATCTAAATCTGAAAGTGTTGCATGCTATGTGATTTCAATCATGTGACATTTTGGAAAAAACAAAACTATGGAGATAGTGAAAAGGTCAGTGGTTGCTAGTAGTTTGAGGGGATGGAGGGATGAATGGGTGAGGCATAGAGAAATGTTAGGGCAGTGAAGCCAGTCAGTATGATATTCTAATGCTAGATACAAATTCATCTCATTATACTGCTTATTCTTTGTTCTTTAAGAAGAAATTGGGAGTAAATGTACTATATATTAAAAGGAAAATTTTATTTTCAGAGATCTAACAGAAAAGCCCAGAAAACAGGTTAATTTTAAGAGACAAAACTGCATGTTTTTTCTTATAATACTCATAGTGTTGGGAGACAGCTTCCTTTCATACTCTTTTATTTTGAGCTGTATTTAAAACTTCTTGAAAATTCCTAGCATTCTTAATTAACATAAATAAAACTCTAGCTGCAGACATAGTAGAGGCAAAACCATTTTTGAATTGAAAATAAGTTTAGATCCTAATGAAGCACTATAGTTGAAACAGAGCATTTCTCAGTAGTATTTACAAGACCTAAATATGATTGTATAACAATATAAATATATGTTTATGTGTGTGTATCAATGTGTGCCTATGTAAATGCATAAAAGCACAATTATTGAAAATCTAACACATTCTTATTTGGTTCGGCTCAATCAATACAAGGAAAATATTTTAAAATTATCCTCACCAAGGGGAAAATATAGATGCACAGTTAATGGGAAACTATACATACATATGTGCCTATCTCGTCACGGCAGTGGCTCACAGAAATGGCAAATATAAGTTGCTTAATCTCTCTAGGAACGATTTTACATCTTTTACACTTACCTGGATGGAGTTGAAATACATTCTTCGTAGTAAAGTATCACAAGAATGGAAAAATAAATAGCCAATGTACTCCATACTGATATCAAACCAGTATATAAATAATTACATGTTCATATGAACAATAAAACACAAATATAGTGTAGTACAGGGGTAGAGGGAGTCAAGGGGGGAGGAGAGAAGAGGAGGACGATGGCAGAAGGAGGGAGGGCGTGAGGTGGGATCTGACACAATGAGCACATTGTGAGGGTGTATAACAGGCCTCCTGGGTAAGGGGCCCTTTTACAACTGGAACTTTACTCTGGAAGTGAGAATAATGTAAGCTAAAAATTTGTACCCTCATATTAATTTGAAATAAAAAAATTTTCTTATAGATATTGGTCTAGGAAAGAAATTTATGAAGAAAACTCCAAAAGAAATCACAGCAACAACAAAAATAAACAAATTTATTTGTTATTGGGGCCTGGTCAAATTATTATGTTTCTGCATAGCTAAAGACAAAATCAACAAAGCAAATAGACAACCTACAGAATGGGAGAAGGTATTTGCATGCTACACATCTGATAAAGGACTGATAACCAGAATCTGAAAATAACTCAAAGAAATCAACAAGAAAAGATCAAACAGCATCATTACCAGTTGGTCAAGAGAAATTAATAGAAACTTTTTTTTTTTTTTTGCATTTAATGAAATGTAAGTGAAAGAACAGAAAAGGCTTACAAATACAGAAAGAATATTTTGCCACTTGGTTGGTGAATATATTAAGTGTATGGTGTCATATTGGAAGCAAACTCATTTTTTTTTTTCTGTTTTCTTTGGCATCAGCCTACTGATGTACCATTCCAGATTCCTCAGCTCCCACCCTGTGGTTCATTCTGAGCTCTCAGAGAGCCAGAGAGGCTGAGACTCCAACACTAGAACTTTCTTGTAGCTTACTGTGGTGCTTACCAGATGTTGAATCAGATCTTTTTTTTAATACATGTATTTTTATTATTCTTCATTACATTATTTCCCCCCACCCCCTAGTGGTAAGACAGAATTTATTTACAGAAAAGAATACAGAAAACACTAAAGCTCCTGTTAGAGGGAGAGAATTCAAGTGGGGAAAGAGAAGCTCTCTCTGAATAGAAACTTTTCTAATGAAGATAGACTAATGGCTAACACATACATGAAAAAATACTCAACATCTCTAATCATCATGGAAATGCAAATCAAAACCACATTGAAATACCACCTATGCCAGTGAGAATGGCTTGCATCATAAAGTCCCAAAGCAATAGATGCTGGCATGGATGTGGAGAGAAAGGAACACTCATACACTGTTGGTGGAACTGTGAACTAGTTCAACCTCTGCGGAAAGTAGTATGGCGATTCCTCAAGGAACTCAAAGTGGACGTACCATTTAATCCCGGAGTCCCACTACTAGGTATTTATCCAAAGGAAAAAAAGACATTTTATCAAAAAGACACTCACACTCAAATGTTTATAGCAGTACAATTCATAATTATAAACATGTGGCTACCCAAGTGCCCATCAATACATGAATGGATTAATAAAATATGGTATATGTATACCATGGAATACTATTCAGCCATAGAAAAGATGGTGAACTAGTATCTTTCATAAAACCTCTATAGAACTGGAGACCATTCTCCTAGGCGAAGTACCACAAGCATGAAAAAAAAAAAAAAAACCAAACACCACAGGTACTCAATACTAAATTGAAACCAGTTTGTCAACATCTATGTGCTCATGTGGAAGCAAAACTCAACAAAATTCAAGTAAGTGGAAGAGAAAGAAGTGAATTGGTAAATTCTCACCTAATGGGTACATTGTACAGGTATATTGTATGCTTTGTGGGAAAAGGGCATACTATAACTTTGACTTAAAATATACAAAAGAAAACTATGTAACCAAATTATCTGTACCCCCAAGTCACATGTCTCTTCTGACACTTCTTGCCAGGGCCCAGGACTGGCCAGGTCTCGGCCCGGCTTAACTAGGTTCCGGACGCGGACCGCGAAGTTACCTTGCTCAGATTCAGTTTCTCTTAGGCGCCTGAGGGCTGTCTACTTCGACAGGAGAGAGAGAGAGAGTCTTAGAGAGAGTAAAGCAGTCTTAGAAAGATAGATCTTAGTCTTTAGCAGAGCTTAGTAATCTTCAGCAGAGAGACACCGTGCTGGCGTTCTGCAGGCAGCAGAGGAGACAGAGTCAGAGTAAGCAGGTCCGTGTAAGAATGCGCATGCTCCTCGACTGCCTTCTCCTCCAGCCTAATATAAGGCTGATCTCGTGCCTCTCAACACCACAGGTGTAGAGACTGCCCATTCACCACTGCTGTCATCTCGCGAGCTCTCATGCTTGTTAGGAGAGCTAAATTCCTCTCCTTGCCCTTTCCACCAAGGTGTTCCATTATTGTGCTGTGCAGGTATTTCTTATAACTCTCACTCCTCCTAGCCATAGGCTATACAGGCTTCAACACCCCCATAATATTCTGAAATTTCAAAAAAGTAACAATAATAAGTTATAATAGCAATAAGAGTAAAATGATAATACCTATGATGTCTTCCATGTGTTTATAGTCTGAGTCCTCGCAAAGCCCTTTAAATAGATAAAACAAACATTATTAATGTCTTCTTCTCCCCTATATAAACACTTTTAAAAATAAAGTATAAGATATTAAGGCTCTCATGGTTTCTTGTACCCTCAATGAATCCCCAACAATAAAAAAAAAAAGATATTAAGGCTCTGACAGATGAAGAGAGAAATCATATGGCAAATTGGTGAAATTGGAACATGAAATAGACTTTCCCTTGAAGTTCTGTGACTTTTCATCTACTGCTTCTATCACTATGTTACATTATGTGAAGTTCACCACCTCATCCGTGATATTGAAAGTCTACATACAAATTGGTCAGAAAATCTTTTAAATTTTGAAAATGTATATAAAATTGTGCAAATACGTAAGATACACACACAGACATGTAGCTTCCACCCAGACAACAGAATAAATTGCTTTAAAACAAATATCTTAGCACGTAGGATTCACCATCATACTTAAAACTTACTCCCTTATGAAACTATACTGTTAATATATGCCTTGCTGATGATTAGACTATGCATCCTATAATACCGATTGTATAACTTTTACGTGCCAGTCATTGTGGTAAGCACTGTGAAAAGAAGAGATATTATTTATCTCTCACAGATTTTTTTAGATAACAATATTTAGAATGGATACAGATTATAGGTTAAATAACAATGTGCCAAGTGTCATGACAAGATAAATTTACAGAGTTAAGACAGTCTCCATAGAAAACACAAAACTCTTGGCTTGGCACCTAAAGTTCAATAGCTAAGGTGCTAGCCACATACACCGGAGCTGGTGGGTTCAAATCCAGCCCGGGGGCCTGCCAAACAACAATGGCAACTAGAACCAAAAAAATAGCTGGGCATTGTGGCAGGCACCTGTAGTCCCAGCTATTTGTAGTCTCTCTGCTGAGACAAGAGAATCGCTTAAGCCCAAGAGTTGGAGGTTGCTGTGAGTTGTGATGCCACCGCACTCTACCCAGAGTGACAGCTTAAGACTCTGTCTCAAAAAAAAAAAAAAAAAAAAAAAGAAAGAGAGAAGGGGGGGAAAGAAAACATAAAACTCTTACCTGCAGTGGCATGCATTTCCTGTAAGTATGTAGTTTACAGTAAGGAAAAATGCCCTACTCACAAGAAAGACCATAAGCAAAAATACAGACTGTGGAAGAACTCAAAACATATAAAATGTCTTGGACATAGAGTGAAAGATAGTCAAAAATGGGTGTAAAGTCATTGGCTGAGGCCCTCCCATATGGCTCCTTGTAGGTCTCATTCTAAATGGTAATTAAATTTTATGGAAAGATTTTATGCGTGGAAATGACAAGATTGAATTTTGAATTTATGAAGATCACTATGGCCACAGTGTAAAGGGTGGTTTTGGAAAAGGGAGGAGAATTATAGGTGGCAGGAAAACAGATTAGAAACCTTTGCGTTGATCTTTGGAAGATACAGGGTGTTCATAAAGTTCATGCACAATTTAAAATTTACAATTGGCTTGGCACTTCTAGCACAGTGGTTACAGCATCAACCACATACACTGAGGCTAGTGGGTTCAAACCCAGCCCCAGTCAGCCAAACAACAATGAAAACTACAACAAAAAATAGCTAGCCGTTGTAGTGGGCACCTGTAGTCCCAGCTACTTGGGAGGCTGAGGCAAGAGAATCGCTTGAGCCCAAGAGTTGAAGGTTGCTGTGAGCTGTGATGCCATAGTACTCTACTGAGGGCAACAGTTTGAGACTCTGTCTCAGAAAAAAAAAAAATGAATAAAATTTACCACTATTTTAAATTGTACACAAGCTTTATAGATACCCTGTATTATCATGAACTCAATGTGAGTAGTTACAATAGAGAGGAAGAGAAGTGAAAGGATTTGACACATATTTAGTGGCAAATGGGATAGGAATTAATGGACTAAAAGAGGAGTGTGAGAAAGAAGACATTGGTCAAGGATGGCACTAAGATTTCTAGACTGGGTACAGGGATGGATAGTAGGTACAAGCACAAATGGGTCATTTAGAAGGAGTAATTGATTTCAGAAAAAAGACTGCAGTTTGGGCCATGTTATTGTGGTAGTGCCTATGGGAATCCAATGAAAACTATCTAGGGGGCAGAATATAAAGTACTGAATCTCTAGAGAGGTATCTGGGCTGGAAATATAACCCACAGATTATAATTGAAGCCAGGAAGGAAAAACAGAAGAGAGCCAGGAAGGAATTCATATTGACAAAAATAATTTAAGAGGAGAGGTGTAGAAAGTGGATCCCATGAGGGATGCCCAGATGAAAAGGTCAGAAAGGTTAGCGGAGACCCCGACAAGTGTGATATGTGGAAGCTCAGAGACAGTTTGAAGAGAGAAAAAAATAGTCACAGCGTCAAATGCTGCTCAGAAGTCAAGTAAAAGCAGACTAATAGAGGAAGGCTTCTTCCTCACCCAGACGTTTCCTTTTTATTAAAAGGAGCTCAAACTAACTCCCTAGTTTCCTCTTCTCCTTTTCTCCTCCTCACTGGGAATGAAGTGATTTATCTGATTGGCAAATTTGGAAAGAATAAAAGAGACATGTATGACCTGAGTCAGCCTTTCCCCCACTTTAGGAATGAGTCTGCCCACTGAGAGGACATAGTCTTCTGTTTCTTCCCTGCTGGACATTCCTCCATAGCAGCTTAGGGGATGTGGAAGTTGAAGGTAAAGAGAGGAAAAAATATTTGAAATGAGTTCTCTGGACATTCATTCTACTAGAGGAAGGAATGGCCTAAGGCAAGAGAGAATTCAGCTTCCTGCTTTGTGGCAGGAGCCAAAGGACAAATCATAGTTCCACCTCATATTTGGAAGTTGGAAGTTCAAAGTATTTTGGCCTATTGTACTTTATTTCTTCTTAAAATTAAAAAAAAGTGTCATACCCTGAGGTGGGGGCAGAACAGATTGGAATAGGTTTCATTAGTGGTAAACATTTGAAAAAGCAAGTAGACAATTAGAGAAAGTTGGATAAAAATATAGCAGACATTGAAAATGAAGACTTTGAAGCCCAGCACGATGGCTCACACTTATAATCCTAGCACTCTGGGAAGATGAGGAAGGTAGATTGCTTGAGCTCAGGAGTTTGAGACCAGCCTGGGCAAGAGCAAGATCACATCTCTCCTAAAACTAGAGAAACTAGCTGGGCAGGGTGATGGGAACCTATAGTCCTAGCTACTAGGGAAGCTGAGGCAGAAGGATCTCTTGAACCCAAGAGTTTAAAGTTGCTGTGATCTATGACACCATGGTACTTTACTCAAGGTGACTGTGTAAGACTCTGTCTCAAAAAGAAAAAAAAAATAAATTGAGGAAATTATAGTCATCCAGGTTATGATAAGAATCACCATGAAATACATGTACCACAATTTATTAATCCATTCGTGGGTTGATGGGCATTTGGGCTTCTTCCACGACTTAGCAATTATGAATCGGGTTGCAATAAACATTCAAAGTATACAATTTTTTCTGCTTCCTAGAAAATATGTACACTTAGGCCAACTGAAGTAATTATCAACTAATTAAAAATGGGGAAATATGGTAGGGAAAATCAATTATGCAAATAGTAAATTATAAATATTTGAAATATTCTTGTTAGAAAACTGTAAATACAGAAAACATTTTTGAATGGGAATGTCATAATTTGGTATCAGTAATAATGCCATTTATTAAGGGCTTTTAATAGAAGTTTTAAAAGTTTTAATCACACAGTTTCATATAAAAATTTTGGCCTAAAATTCCAAATGATAGTGAAGAAACAAGAGAATAGTCAGGAGAGCTAGAAGCATGGGAGATGGCAGCATCTGAATTTCTCTCCATGGGTCTGGAGAAGACAATAGATATAGTTTCATTCCTCACTATGTCAATTAGGAAAAAAAGATGCTATTTTATGTACAAACATATATGTAGCAAGTGAAAGCAATTGGACATATATATTCCAACTCAGGGTGTAAGAAAATTGAGCCAGGAATAAATAATTCTGAAGAGACAAAAACTAAATAAGAGCTTTGGTATCAGGTGCCACCCTCAGCAGTGGTGTCAATCTATTTTCAAAACTATCCCTGGACTCACCCGCCCAGAAGCTGCCACATCTTCAGGAGTTCCTTCATGCTAGAAATGACATCAACAGAATATTTAGGACACAGTACTCCTTCCCTTTTCCCCCAGAGGTATCTGGTTACTACTATGATTTTTTTTGCTATGATTTCTGTGTTGTTTATACCGTTGGTCCAAGTCAGAGCCCCCTAGTAGTAAGAGAATAATTTTCATTAAGTCAGTTTAATCTTGAGCTGGGCTATAAACATGACCTTTGCCCAGGAAACCTGTTTGAATGGGAAGAAAATATTGAGCTATATTAAGCAATTAAACAATCCATTCCTAAAACCCCAACAGTGCAAAATCAAGGAGTCCAGTGAATGGAATCCAATAGCTATATTCCAGTCAGCATAGATTATATGGAATTTTGTGTAGTGAACCAATCCATTCCTAGACAGAATTATACTTAAACCATCTATAAATGACTGAGAATCTTAATCTGTGTTGGAGGTTTTGTAACATTTTAGTGTCCAGAAACTTTCACGTTAAAGATGCCAAAATTTTTATGCTTTATTTTGAAATGTAATACTACATTGCCAGGGGAAGTAAATAATGTGTAGCTATTTTCTTTAGGATTAAACATCATCTCTATTTGAAATTTGGTTATTATTTTTATGTTTCAATAGCTGGTGTGATGGAGTCTTACAGCTATAAGATTTAAGGTGTAAGATTTGGTTTAAGATTTATGGGTAATAGTGCACTCTTCAGGATGGGTAGAAAATATTTAGGAGAATTAATCTTCCATGTTGATATGTTGGTTTTTTTCCCCTGCTTGTCTATCATATCTTCCCTTCATCAATCTCTGAGGATAATTCTAGATGATGATTTGAATAGGATAGACAAAGTCGAGAGATGAGTCCATGGAAACACCAAGACTCAGATGACATCTACAATTTCTGCCCATGAACCAAGAGCTGAGAGCCCCCTCAGACCAGAAATTAGAACTTAGTGGGAGCCCCAACAAGCATAGAAATAAGAAGAGATGGTTATTAAAACTACTTGTGAAAGCTGTTTAAAGTAGTCCAAATCCCAAGATACCACATAGGATGGAATAAAATAAAACCCAAGTAACTGTTTACAAATACTAGGTGAAAGCCAAGGCCCACTTTAAGGGACATTGTAGAGGAGAAGACAAACCAAGGCAAATAAAAGGGAGATTTGTAAAGGGTCAGAATCATTAAGATTTCCAGAAATAATTGTGAAATCCATGTAGAGCATTCTAAAGATAGAAGTTCTACTTGAGGACCAGAAAGGCATCACCTTTGTTACCCAAGAAGGTCCCCATGCTGACAGGACTCTGTATGGTGTCTGACACAGAGTGAGTGCTCAATGCCTGTTCAGAAATGAATCAGTTCCCGTTTGACTCCCCAATCCCATTAATAGGGATCTACCCAGAAGGAACAAAAAATAATTTTATCATCAAGACATTTGCACTAGATTGTCTATTGAGGCTCAATGTACAATCACCAAAATATGGAAACAACCTAAGTGCCCATCAATGCATAAATATATTAGCAAATTGTGGTACATGCACACCATGGAATACTATTCAGCCATAAAAAGATGGTGACTTCACATATTTGTAATATCCTGGATGAAGTTGAAACACATTCTTCTTAGTAAAGTATCACAAGAATGGAAGAGCAAATATCCAATGTACTCAATATGAATATGAAGCCAGTAGACGATCTAATACATGCCCACATAGGAGAAAAACTCATTTCATTCAAGTTAGGGGGAGGGGTAACAACGGAGAGGGAGAAGGTTGGGGTGAGGAAGTATAGGGTGCAGGTGTTTAGCACACCTGTGTGTGGGACATAACCATAAGAGGGACTCTACCTTACAAAATAAAAATTTTGTCCTGGTTATTTCTAACCGCCTCACATTAAACTGAAAAACAACAACAACAACAACAACAAAAACCTATATTTGCTCCAATGTTAAATTGTTTGGAGGAAATAAAACATGCTTCACACACATGCACACCAAAACAACAACAACAACAACAAAACACACAAGCCACTAAAAGAAAAAAAAAAAGAAATCTGAGAGTGAGTTGAGGTGTTGCTGCCTGAGACAGGGAGAAGATCCCTTCTTAGAGATACACTGATTCTCTCATCACTTGTAGGATTGCCAACTAGGAGTAGAACAGACAAATCTGAGTATAACACACATATCTTAGAAATTTTCCATACCATAGAAAAGTATCTAGGAAGGGAGCCTCAAGCATTCAGTCTAAGCATGCCCATGGTGGCAGGTGGGGCTCTGTCATGCTGTGCAAGGCTCTCTGCTATTAGCTCCATCTTAGCCTCTTAGTTTTGCTCAACCAAGTGTAGTATCTTATAATAAAATTTAAGAAACTTTCCTAAAGCACAAAATGATCTATGTTTGCTTCAGATATATATATATATATATATATTTTTTTTATATATATATATATTTTTTGGTGAGACCTGGAGAATCTGATTCTAATCTGTAGGCATGAACTTGGTGCTCAGAGAACCCTAGGGAGAAAGCAGATAATGGGTGTTGGAAAAAAAAAGGTAGGTCATAGCCTGAGGAGCTGGGGGAAGAAGTAGTGAACTAGCAAATGGCCCCAAACAGTCACCATACTGAAGTTTTATTGCAGAAGCTTGTCTTTGTCAGCAAACATGCAGGTATATTTACTTCATCTTCTGTGCAAATGTTGGTGACAATAACCTAAGAGGGAGTGAGTGATTCATCTCATTTTTTCAGTTGTAAGGATAATAATTATTAGAATTATTATATATAGTTCTGATCTGGAAAGATCCTTAGTGATATTTACATTATAAACTCTCAAGCTTTGCTTAGAATACAAATATTCATAAGCATATTCTTAAGAAGGAAGGGACACTCAACAAACACTACCACAAACCCAAGTAATCTAACTTGAGAATCAGCGAAGGACTAAAATAGACACTTCTTTCCCTAAGGATGATATGCAGATGGCCAAAAAGCATATGAATAAATGTCCAACCTTACTAGTAAAGTGGGAATTGCAAATCAAAGTCACAATGAGATATCACTTCACAATTATTTGGATGACTACAAAACAAAAGGAGAAAATAGAAGGTGAAGATGTGATGAAACTAGAACGTTGTGCTCTCCTGGCAGGAATATAAAAGGTACAAACATATAGGAAACAGCATGACGGTTTCTCAAAAAATTAAAAAATATTATGATATAACATTTACAAGATGCACCAATTCTACTTCTAGGTATCTGCTTTCCCCCCAGGGTTCTCTGAACCCCAAGTTCATGCCTACAGGTTAGAATCAGATTCTCCAGGTCTCAACAACAACAACAAAAACATCTCTCTTCAGCAAACATAAATCATTTTGTGTTTTAGGAAAGTTTCTTAAATTTTATTATAAGATACTATTCTTGGGTGAGCAAAACTAAGAGGTTAAGAAAAAATGAAAGCAGGATCTTGAAGAAATATTTGCACATCCACATTGATAACAGCACTATTCATAATAGCCAAGAAGTGGAAGCAATTTATGTACACTTCAGCTTTAAAGAGGAAAGAAATTCCAACATAAACTAGCACATAGATGAGCCTTGCAGCCAATAAACTAAGTGAAATAAGTCAGTCACAAAAAGACAAATACTACTTGATGCCATTTATAAGAGGGACTCAGAGTAGTCAGATTCATAGAAACAGAAAGTAGAGAATGGGTTGGGGGTGGGGAGTTGGGAAGCTGTGGTTTAATGGGTATAGAATTTCAGTTTGCAAAATAAAATCTTTCTGAAAATTGATTCCACAAAATATGTGAATGTACTTACTATTTCTGAACTATCCATGTAACAATGATTAAAATGATAATTTTTATGTGATACTTTTTTAAAACCAAAATTTTAAAAAAGAAAAAACAAAAAGAGAAAGAAGGGATGACACCAAATAGATACTAGTAAGATGTAACTGGTGACCTCTGGTGGTGGTAGATGGCTTCCTTTTGAGTATCCTAAGCTTAGTATTTAAGCCACTATACCAGCTATTACTGTGTTAAACTCATCAGCAGATGCCAAGCACCCAGCAGAACTCCTGAATGATTGCTCTGAGAGTGCACCCAGGGGAATAGTGAGATAAACAAACTCAGGGGCTGAAGACAGATCATAGATATATTATTTTAGTAGAACCCAACCAAATTAGCATCTAGTGACTTTGAAGTCCTCTTTTTGCACTGGGGACCAACTTCAGGTCCTGAGACATGAGATGTGCGAGAGGTAGCTGATTATTTGGGGAGTGAGCCATGCTTCTCTGGCAGGTTTCTTCTAAACCTGGCTTAGGCATGAGCAGTCAGTTAGAACTCACAATTGAATGAGGGCCCAGCTCAAGACAGGGAGAAGACAGCAGCCACAAGGACTCAAGGGGCTAACACAGGATCCCAAGCCTCAAGAGTGGCACGTCTACTTGCTTTTCTTGTTAACACTGCAGGAAGAAGGACTCATTTTATAATCATACGTCACAGTGAAGTGTTGGCTTTGGAAGTGAAATCCCACCCTGGCTGCTTGATTGAATGGAAAGAGCTTTTCATTGCGAATATAGACAGTCCCTCAGTTATATAAATAAACATTGGACTGATATATGACTTGCACTTATGAATGGAGGTTATTACAGGTAAGTGTACTCATTCCAACTTACATACAGACAGCAAATTTCAGTGTCTCCCTCACAGTGCTGGGTTTTAGTTCATGTCCGTGGAATACGTGGAGAGAAGGAATTGTCCAGGGATTGCCAATTCCCACTACAGTGGCCAGCAAGGCAGGAAGGTCCTCTGAGGTACCAGGAAGATGCCTAGGTTGGAACTTAAATGTAAGGCTAGATTTGGAATTGCAGCAAAGATCATCTAAGGACTGATCTTAGTGATGGAAAAAGGACTGGCTAGGTGACCGAGCTGTCAGGTCTTCAAGTTCCTGTCTTTCTCTGATGGGTCCTAGCTGACTTACCATCATTAGGGCATATTGTTTCAAAGAGAAATGCTTACTCTCTAATTTATTGGTTTCTGTTTGAAATCAGCAACTGTGCTTTATCCTTTAAATAATAAGTACCTAGTATGTGACCAGTAAATATTTATTATTTTGTTCATACCAAATTGTGGCTAGATTATGACCCAATTCAATGTACACGAACAATTTCATTGGTATTGTAGTCTTCTTTCCCTCATATAATTTATCATCTGTGATAGCAGGCTATAATGCAAAAGATTGTGAACATTTCGTAATGTAGAATAAGAATAGAAAAGAATCCTAATTTGTAGAAGAACTTCTCTTAGGCTTCTCTACCAACTTTGGCAGCAATTTCATTTCATATTTGGGAAAGCATTAAAACAGGTGTATTGAACTGCAGAAGCTGATTTTTCTAATTGCCCAGGCTTCATTCTGGGGTAAATCACTGTTTACCCCCAGCTGCTTTTGAAATACATGTGCATAGACAAACGTACCTGTACCCTGTGAGCTCAGCAGAGCAGGAAAAAAGAAGTAAAAATGATTTCACATCCTACATGGTTTTGCCTTATCACTTGCTAATAACTAATAACTACAACCTGAATAGTAGCAGTGGGAACATTTCTCTAACTGAAGTTGTTACTTGGACCTGGGAGCAAAATGCCTCGAAGGCAGAGGGAGCTGTTTGCCAGTCAGGCAAAGTCTTCCCTTTAAAGAAGGTTTTCATAGGACTGCAGTGGGTGTGACACAATCCCGGGTCAGGAGTGTGCATGCAGGATGCTGAGTTCTGACCACCCAAAGGCATCTTCCCTCCATGACAATGCTGACACCAAAGCAAGGTCAAAGCAAGGTCAAAGCAAGATCAATTTGGACTTGCTAAACCAAGGTCTAACACAAAACAAAACATAACATCACATCACAAAAAACCAAACAGGCATCAAGCATCCTTCCACATCACACTTTTAAAAGCCACAGATGATGCAGAGCTATGATCTTAAAAGTAATAGTTCTTAAATACCTTCAATAATAATAAATAATAAAACATTACACAATTTATTGTATAATATTAAGAGGAAAGATTGTAAATATTATAAAATTATTAATTATAGAATACTAAGAAACAATTATGAATAGAGAAAAGCTATTAAGCAGGTAGCTTTTCTACGTGTAAGAGCTAAAGGCCAGCACACCCTGACCCCATGCCCTCTAGTCCAAGCATTGGAGCACACACATTCTTCTAGCAGTAACCGCCATTCTGCTCACACAGGAGAAAGGGAGTTTATTTCTAACTTAGCTGTTGTCCCCAATCTTCTGGGTGACCTTGCACAGAAGATCATTTTGCCCCTGTCTACTACCCCTCCAAAGCTGTGACCTGCCTGTCCCTTCTATGGGCTTGTAGACCAAAGCGGTTAGGGGGGTAGGGTGAGGAAAGTGAGACCAGTGGTTCTCAACCTTCCCAATATCACAACCCTTTAATACAGTTCCTCAAGTTGTGGTGACCCCCAACCATAAAATTATTTTCATCACTACTTCATAACTGTAATTTTGCTACTGTTATGAACTGTAATGTAAATATCTGATATGCAGGATGTATTTAGGTGGCTCCTGTGAAAGGGTCATTCAACTCCCAAAGGGGTCGTGACCCACAGGTTGAGAACCGCTGCCCTAGACCAACGAAGGAGGTGACAGAGATCCGAAGGAGAGCCAGACAGCAGCGGAGCACAGCAGCTGGGGACAAGATCCACCCTTCCTCAGCATTCGTTTTCCTTTTCCTATGGATTATTTTCTGGTTTCTTGGTGGGCCAGGTCAACATTTATCTTTTCAAAAGCGAGGTTCTTCTTGAATAGGTGAGTAGGGACAGTCAGCTGACATGTCCCTAAGACACACCCTCTTACCACCTGTTATGTGGGCCTCGATGTTGAGAGAGAAAGACAAATGACAAAGGAGAAGTGACCTTAGTCTCAGAGCAACACACACTTGTTAACACAGGATTTGGGATAAATGCATGTCTGCAGTTGGATGGTAGTTTCCTAAGATTAATGAGTGATTTACAAAATCAATACAATGTTTAGCTTGTTTCTGTAAAAACTTGGTTAAAAAGGCTCATTTCTATTTATCATCTTATTTCCAAAGCTTGTTGAGACAAGATGAAAAAAAAAACAACAAACCAAGCCAATAATTGAGCTATTAGAAACTGTGACTATTGATAAACTATTATTGTCATACGTATATAAATTATTTTAGGTTCTTACCTATTGATTTCTTTCAACAGCATGGTAATAATCTTTAGCAGGTGCTGAGATGTTCCTAAATTTAGTGAGTGACCAGGTGTTCAAACAAATATTCAGCATTCATAAGCCTGTTCCATTGGTTTCATTGTTGCTAAGTTAGTATCAAATAAATGATAATGTGCACATTTCCCCTTTCATCATATTCTTCTTGTTGTTAAATTTCAGATTGGTATAAGGTTACAGACTATTAGATTACACTGTGTTTGTTAGGTAAAGTCCATACCACACACACCTCCTGGGTAAAGGGCTCATTGCATTATTTGTTAATTGGAATTAACCCTGGAAAGCAGACGGCCCTGAGATACTCCTTAAAAACCAGATTCCTGGGACTACCTCTGATTTTCAGGATGTCTGATACACACTGTGTCCCAGCCCATTGCCCTGTTCTGTGAGGCTTCCTCCCTCAGAGGAGAGTCACAAGGGCAGCACCTACCTTTAGAAATGACCACCTGTGAGCAGTATTCTGCTGATTTTGACTCCACTATAAAGAAAAGACTGCCTAGTTATACACGCAGCAAAGTGGGAGCTGCAATTGTATGGAATTAAATTAAATGTTCTCTGCAAAACATTTATGAATGAGGTTCAGTCCAGCAGTTCTTTCCTTTCCTTTTACTTTCAGCTTCTTTGTTTGTACACATGGTGACTGAGGCATCAGGAGATCTAAAAATCCCAGGTAGTACCATTTGAGCTATAATAATTGGCTTTTCTTGTTACCAAGGGATGTCCTTATCCCAGAACTTGTGGATAAGATATGATTTCACTGGAAACATCTGTGCTATTTCTTGGAAGTATTGTGGTTAGAGGAGTGATGAAACTCATGGAGAATTGATTCAGGGTATGAATCTAATCAGTTTAAACTCCAGGGTTTATCCTATAACTCAAGTAGCACCCACCTTGCTTTATGTTTCTTCCTTCAGTTGGGAGGGTCAGTTCAATTGTTCCCCCGCTCTCCCTTTAATGCTTCTTCTCAAGTTTATCAAGTCCACTTCTCTACTTAACTAAATTGTATTCCTAACTATTCCACTACACAGCAGGCATTGTTCTCTTTTAGGTTGCAGGGCTGTCTATAGCCTACTATTTTGTTGGTATTGAATCATATTTTAATTTACTACATGCTTTGTATTGCCGTTTAGCTTTTTAACATTCCATAAACTCTGGCTACAGGTATTATATGTTCTATTCTTCTGCCCTGCCCCCTCTCCTTACTTTACCTTTTCACATTAGATTTCAATTCTGGAAGATTGGAAGCATTTAGACACCCTATTTAATTTTGAAAGTCAATAATATTGAACGAAATAATAGAAAAAGAAAGGCATCCTCTTAAATAGTCTTAGACATTAGGAATGGTCAGTTTCTTGATGAAGCTCAAACAGGGCATTTTTCCCTTGCATGTTTGCACATTTTGCAAACATACAAGTATGTGGGATAGGGTGGCTTTTCAGCAAAAGGACTCTTTTCCTCAGTGAGATTATGCCTGTCTTATAAAGGCTAAATAAAAATGCAAAAATACTTGTCTCCCAAAGGGGAGCTGCTGTCAGCACTTAGAGGTTGTCTTTAATCCCACAGCCACTGGGAGTTTATTTGTAGTGATTTTCAATTATTGCTCCTTTTCCCCCCACCCTGTCACTTTTTCCTTTATTTGAGAATTTCCTGTAGCTATTCCTGATTTGTATATCTCCGCATAGTCATTCAGCTTCTGCTAAACAAAGAGTGGCCTCTCAAATCTGCTCTGCCTCAGTTGCAATTCTAATAACGTTTGTAATGGGAATACCAGGAAAATTTTAACTTTATCTTACAGAAAACCACATCAAAGTAATCTTCATTCTATGTCTAAACAACATAAAGGTAATTTTCACTTTAACTAAATAGCTAAGAGAAGCTCAAGAAACATCATATTATAAAAATAACCTTTACTAATATCGCAATATCTAATTGTCTATGTATGAGTACTTCCTGAAAGTCTCTGGAGACAAACATCCTCACAATTGGGGTGGGACGTTAACTAGATAATTACGGGCTGGAGGGTGGGAGGAGAATGTGAGCAGAGAGACTAGGTTAGCTGTCAGGCTTCAGCTTAGCTTTTCAGACTCCATCGTGCAGGCTGCTCATCTGGCTTCAGAGGGAAGACAGCTTAGACGCAGCTATTAGGTCGCCACAGTGAAGGGCGTGCCAGGCAGACCCGCAGTGCCAAGTGGCCCTGAAGAAGGAACAGGGAGGTATCTGTGGGTTCCCGGGGCACAGCAGGTGGGAATCAGCTATGTTTCTCTTCACTTCTAACTGCCCAGGTGATCGCTGTAGCACATCATCACACAAACAGTGGACACGCCTGGGGAGGCTTTGGTTTGTGGGTTAACTCTGTGCCACTGTGCACCACGGGTTGAAGAAACAGGTCCTAGACACAGTCTAGGACACCAGAGGGGGAAGGCAGAGAGGGGAGAGCATGGCCCTGGCTGAAGGCCTTGCTAAGTCAGCTTGCTGCCTGGAATGGCAGCTGATGAACAGGCACAGAAGCAGCCTGGGTGTCTGGAGGGAAGCGGGGTGAGGTCGGCTGGCAACATTGTCTACACACAGGACTGGCCCTTAACCACCAAGAAGGAGAAGGACAACACAATTTTAGCAAATATAATTTTGGGGTCAGCATCCTCCTCTTATTTCAGCTGAATTCTTTGCTCTCAGTTGTCTTGGGGACTAAAGGCTCAATGAATATGACATGAATGATAAAAGTCCCTTGTGTCTTAGGCACTATATCAAATTATCTTTCTATGTAACTTCCAACCCTTACGATTAAAATTTATCAGGAATAATGTGTGGATGTATGGCATACTTCCTGTGAAGGACACAGCTACAACTGAAACTTCACCTTGCAAATGCAAATAATCCAACCTAATCATTTGTACCCTCATAGCAAACAGAAATTTTTTAAAAAGGACAAAAAAGATTAAAACTTTAAAATATTCAAAAACCCAAAGGTTAGCAGCAATGTCTAATTTTAATTACCTTTGTTATCAACAATTCAACTATCTGTCATGGTTAGCTGGTTACTGGGTTGATGGTTCATGAACGTAGCTATACTGGTTTGATTTCAGCAAAGCAGGTGCAGGTTGAGCATCCCTCATTCTGAAATCTGAAATTTGAAATGCTCCAAAATAAGAATCCTTTTGAGCCTTGACAGGACACCACAAGTGGAAAATCCCTTTCCTGATCACCTGACCTCACGTGGGGGGTGGCAGTCAAAACACAGGCACCCAGCACGCAATTTATTCAGCGTTTCCAGGAGACAAAAGGCCTTCTCAGCCCCCTTCAGCTGCAATCTAACTTTCCACATCAAAAAAGTTTTGCTTCATGCAAGCATGCCCACAAAAGTAATAAAATAGCATGTGCACAGGCAGGATGGGCACAAAATTATTAAAACCTTGTAAAAATTTATCATCAGTTTAGGTGTATAAGCTGTAGAACATAAATAAATTTTGTGTTTAGGTTTGAGTCCCATCCCCAAGCTATCTCTTATGATGTATATACAAATAGTTGCAAATTTGGAAAATATGAACTCTGAAACATTTCTGGTCCTAAGCATTTTGGATAAGGGATTCCCAATCTATAACAAGATCTAACGTAGTCTACAGTAGTCTAAGGTTCATGATCTTATGGTGGTGGGCATAAAGTGAGATTTTTATCCTGAAGATTTTATATAACAGCAAACCTAGACTGGATAAAGACATAAAGTGCAAATAATTTTTGGAAGGATTTTTATTTCCCTACCATACTATATGTGCTTATTTAAAACTAGCTCTTCAGGGCAGCACCTATGGCTCAAAGGAGTAGGGTGCCAGACTCATATACCAGAGGTGGTGGGTTCAAACCCAGGTCCGACCAAAAACTGCAAAAAAAAAAAAAGCTCTTTAAATTAGAAGCTTTTAAGAGTAGAAGATTTAATCTCTTTAGATGTGGAGTTATTAAACTAAAATTAAGCTTCATATCTTACATTGATAAATATCCTAATAAAATTCTGGTACAATTCTTTTAAAGTTTATAAAAAGTTATATAGTTGATGGCTACTTAATGAGATTCAACACAGGCAGAGCAGATTTTATTAAGAACATGAAGGCCTCATGATAGGTGTGAAGTATATATAGTTGTATTTACATTTCTTTTATGACTAATGTTGTTGAGCATCTTTAATACAATATTAATCATTTGTATGTCTACTTCAGAGAATTATCTTTATTTTTCAAAAGTATTTTTGCTGGGTATAGATTTCTAGGTGGACAAAGTTTTTCTTTAGTACGTTAAAGATTCCGATCCACTGTCCTATCTCTTGCATTGTTTCTGAAAAGCAATCTGCCATAACTCTTATCTTTGTTCTAATGTGTCTTTTCCTCTCATTTCTTTTATGATTTCTTTAAATTACTTATTTTGAGCAATTTGATTTTTATATCAGTAGATGTAATTTGTTTATGTTTTCTGTGCTTGGGGTTCACTGAAATTCTTGATATCATGGACTTATCAGTTTTAATAAATTTGGATTTTTTTGTGTTATTTTTTCTTCAAATATTTTTATGACACCTTCCCTTAGGGTCTGTCTACCTATCTATCTACCTACCTATCAATCTATTTCAAGTTGTCCCACAGGCCACTGAAGTGCTTTTATTATGTTACTTTTTCTTTCTCCTTTTTTTACAAAAAATTGTGATTTATATTGCTTTAAATTCACTAATCATTTCTTTTATTATATCTAATATATTATTAATCTAGTATATTTTTATATCATAGATATAAAATATATATGTATTTTTCTAGAAGATTGATTTTGATCTTTTAATTTATTTGATGTTATCTTTTGAGCATATGAAATATGCTTATAAACATGTTTTAATGTCTTTGGCTGCTAATTTTAATATGTGTCATTTCTGGATAAGTTTTAGTAGATTTATTATTCTCTGTATTATGGGTTGTATTTTCCTACTTCTTTTATATGGCTGACAATGTTGTATTAAATGCCAGGTGCTCCGAATTTTACCTTGATTTGCATGGATATTTTTGTATTTTTATAGATATTCTAAAATATACATTTTTAGAACCTAGGAACTGTTTGCTCTATTTGTGTCTTGCTCTTAAGATTTCTTTTTCTTTTTTTTTTCTTTTATTGCAGTTTTTGGCTGGGGCTGGGTTTGCACCTGCCACCTCCAGCATATGGGCCTAGCACCTTACTCCTTTGAGCCACAGGCACTGCCCTGCTCTTAAGATTTCTTACACTGGATCAGAGTATCCTTTAGTTTAGGGATAATTATTTCCTACTGAGGGCAATCCTTTCTCATTATGCAATCTAATGATCCATGAATTATGAAGTTTCCCAGACTGGATTCTGGTAATAAGTTCTATTCCTCCCCTCTGCATGTCAGCATTTGGCACTTTCACTTAATCTTTACAGATTTTTTTTTCTTTTCTTTTTTTTCTTTTTTTAAGTCTTGAGTAGTTTCCTCAAATGATCAGTATTCTGTTGAACACTTAAGGGAGACCCTTTCAAGATTTTGGAGCTTCTTTCTCTGTGCAACATTCTGTTCTCTGATAATGTGATCCTTGGCTGCCTCGTTCTGCCTCTCATTATCATATTTCACAAACTCTGTGTTACTAGTGAACTTGGGCATTTCTAAAATCTGCCCCATTTGCTTTCCATATCTTTGGGGACACTCTCATTCACCTATCTGGGGTCATACCTCATATCCAAAATCTTAAAAACCACTATCAACCATAGTTTGTTGTTGCTTCCGGCAGGAGGGTAAATTCATTCACATTCATTCAGCTTATCTAGAAGTGGAAGTCCTTTGATGCAGGTTTGCAAGTTCTTAACCAGGTAGGAGGTTAATTCCAATCCTTGAGAAACTATTATTTATTTATTTACTGTGAGGGCAGAGTTAAGCTTCTCTTCTCCCCTCTTCAAATATACATGGGAACATTGTGATAGACATGGATTTAGTTTTCTGTCTAATCTTTTTCCTTTTGCTTCTTGCTACTTCCATTTTAAGACTGTATTGTGTGCTGTCTCTGTATTTATAAAATTCTTCTTGAATGTGAGGAATGGAAAGGGACACATGGTTTAATCACATGCAGTGAAAATGTTTCTCTTCCACCGCTGTTTACATCATAACATATGTCTATTTTGTAAAAAGAAGTTTTAGTTTCATGTTAAAGGCATTTCTTGCATGAAAAGATAGATGGCAGAAAGGTGTAGGGGAAACTTCCAGTAAGTTCTCAACTAATCTCTAGAGGTGGCTATTCAGGCCCATGTTTGCCTGCTTGCTAATCCTCCACCTGTCCAGGAAAAGACATCTTGAGTTGTGTCCATAAGGAACCACTTGAGCCAGAAAATAGAAAATTCCCTGCAGTTCCAATTCTAAAAATCTCCTATCAGGAAATAATTTTTAAATGAGCCTAGTATTCACATATATATGTATAAATGCCCACTGGAAAAAAATCCCTTAAATTAACTAACAAATAAAATGGAAACAACTCAATTGCCTCAAAATAGATAATGATCAGATTCACATTGACATATCCATTCAGTAAAGCAGCTACTTCATAAATTTAATGTTGTAGAGTTGTTAACATGAATGTTGAGTGTAGAAGACTATATGGAAGCATAGGAAGTTACTCATGATACAGCATTTAATTAAATAATGATCAAAAAATCTCCCCAACCCTAATATGTAGTATTTAAAAATTAGTAATAAAGAATTTGAAGAAAATCTACCAAAATGTTAACTGCTATAGTCATTTGGTAGCAGTGTGACAAGTTAATTTTATACTTAATTTTCTTATTTTGCACTTAAAGATTTTTTTTCCTAGAATGAGCACGCATTTCATTTATAACCAATAAAACATAAAGAAATATTCTCTCACTTTTAGGGAGAGAAAACACTGAATTAAGAAGTGCTGGAGCCTCCTTTGACAAGTTATTATCACTAATGTTTACCCTTTTTGGTTCCGTCTTCCCATAGGAGAGAAGGGATGTGTGTGTCTTCCTGTCTACAGGACCCATGAAGCAAAACCCACATTACTTACACCCCTTAGAAATGTAGCCTTTCCCAGAAAAGTATCTACCTTTTATACTTTTTCTGAAAACTGCCTCAAAGCAAAGAAGAAATAATCTCTAACTATGTATGAAATATGAGGATCTGTGCTTAAAAGAATACCTGACTAGGCACTGTGCTTAGGGAACCTATGTTAAGATGTTCCTTCTGCAAGTGAATCTCACGTGCTCCTATAAATCACCCCAAGCCTTGCAATGCAGCCCCCTCAAGTGGGAAGGTGAGGCCACCTGCTGACCAATATACTTGTCAGAAAATGAATGAGTCCTTAAAAATGAATGATTTTATAAATCTCCTGCTCTGATGGAGCAGCAAAGGAAACTTTCATCAGACTTTGGGCATTTTCTATTTTAGACATGAAAACATGTTCTATTTTGTCATATTCCCCCAAACTATTCTGCAAATTCAGCCTCTGTGTTCATAAGTAGGTTTCAGGAAGTGTCTCCACGGGGGTGGTGATGCAGATGAAGTGTTAAACTCCGCTGTGACACAGTGCGGGGTCATGCATGAGATCCATGAGCTATCTTCTACCCCTTTTGTGTGACATAAGCTGTGGAAGTGAGACAGTAACTCTCCTTTCTGACACACTCTGCTCAGGGTGTCACATTTCTGTAGCTTTCAAGCATGAACAAATTAAAGTTCCTTTATGTTTCCATCAGACATAAACAGCCTTGGGAAATCCTTGGCTGCCTCGTCTTCTCTTCCCTTCAATTTCCCACCTTACTCTTGCCTGCTTCTGCATTCCTCTTCCACAGAAAGGCCTTCGCACCAACCTTTTACATTTGGGGTGTGTGGAGGGTAGAGGGAAGTGGTGCGGAAGGTGGAGGGAAGTCAGGCATCTGTGATGAATTTCTTAGTGCAGGGAACACGTGCACGAGTGGTGGAGATACTGCGTTATTATTCCCTTTTCCTTAAAGTACTAACTCTGGTCTCTGTCCCAGCTACCACGAGCCCTCACCTGCTGTGTGCTCATTCATTCTGTGCACTTGTATGCTTCTCAACAATGCACATGCAGACACACACAGGCTGGGGAGGAAAGAGCACCTTCCTAGCAATAAAATATTTAAGAGACCACCTTCCATAGTTGCGTTCTCCATCATTATCTTCCTTCCTACCTGTGCCCACATCTTTTCACACTTTATCTTTAAATCTGCTGTGTCCTCTCTGGCATCTTTCAGGACTGTTTAGCAGATCACTGGAGGGTTGGGTAATAGATAACAGCACGGCTCTGAAAACCACCAAGCTGTCTACACGGGGATGTGCTTGCATTGTTATGTCACAGTTTGCACAATTAATAGATTTCATCCCTTATCATCACACTGCCCTCACCTAATGATGCCTTTGGGACTCCCACCTACTCAGGAAAGTTAGGGAAAAGAAGGAGAAAATGTGTTCGTGTGGAAGAAACTCACATGAAGCCCTGTGCTTAACCTATTTGGTTGCAGTTCTGTCCCACCATCTTATGAGTAAATACGATTTATGTTTCCTGCTGATGAGGGCACTAAGGCCTGGATTAGGGAGGCCAAAGTTACAGCCTTTCACAAAGGCTGAGTGTGAAAGGGGGTGATAATCCCTCTGCTATGCTCAGCACTTATTCTCAACACTTTTCTAAAAGCCTCAATGTTATTCCTGGGACTGCACCTTACAGAGGCACTGTGCATATCGATAGAAGTGTCTGTCCAGTCCAAGCAGCTTGCCAGCGCCCCCTGACCCCTTGCCCTTTCTACTACTCACACCTTAAACCCAATGCTTTTGTACCTGAGCTAGCTGGAGCACATAGTGCTGGTCCCCATAATCTGAGGAGGGAGGAAGAATCCAAATGGTATTGGGAGGTGGCAGGGGGGCTCTTCAAGTCACAGAGTCTTTTCTAAGCTTCTGTTACCTTTGGGAGATCAGCTGCACTCCAGGAGGACAACAAGTTAATAACCTGTGCCTTAGTGGGGGGTTGATTTTAAAATTTCTACAATGAGAATATTGCTTATGAATGGACCAAAATAATGCTTTGTGCATTTTGTGTTCAGATATACACACACAGGCTTATGTAATCAAAGTAAATATTTTAACTTTGTATATCCTCATAAGAGACCGGGAATTCTAAGGTATGCCATGTGTTACACTTACATGAGCTGTATATAATTTTTCAATATTAGGGTCCATAATATCTAGCTTGGTCTTCTCTTTCTCCAAAGCTTAAGTGATGAATACTCCATGGAGAGTATTGATTTAAACATTAGAAGCAGTGAATACACCTGAGAGAGTCCACTGTAACATCAACTGACTTCTGTTAACAAGACAGTAACATACATTCTGCTTTCTTGAGGATATCATGTGAGAAAAAATATTTGAGAGAACAGCAGTAAGGAAAGGATATATGGAATATGGTAGGGTTAGGACAGTTGCATCACCTGAGAATATGCACCCTCTGGCCCATTCCGTCGTCGCTGATCTCACCAGAACCTCCTACTTACACGCCTTTCCCCTGGACTGTACTCTGAGCTCCTTAAACGCTGGGACATGTGTTCAGTTTCCACAGCCTGGACTCGCAGCACAGTGCCTAGCTCAGAGTAGATTCTTTGAATGAATTCATGCTAAAAACAGTGGCCCAGAGATCCCGCCTGATTCTCATTCATCTAATAGAAAAAGAAATCAATTCTGGTCAATGTCATTATGGCTAAGGTAGATGGCAGCATCATTATATTAGGGTAGAATTTCCAGGGACAGTAGGGACCTGATATTTTCTGAGGTCTTTCCTGATTAGAGCAACAGTTCTTAGCCATTTTCTACCCTTATCACCAAGGGCCACACTACCTTGGGAAGGGAAATTTGATTTGATGGCTCATTATGGCAGCGGGTCTCAACAAAGAGTAAAATGTGTTTCCTTGTGTACAGTGAGGGGATTCTCTTGTAATAAAAGAAAGACACAAAATACTCAAGTTTTGGCCCTAAAATGTCTGGGTGGAAACCTTTGCTCTGGTGAGTATCAGCTCATTATATAGGTTCAATTAAGCTTTTAAGTCTCTGTCAATTGGGAAATGACAATAGTAATTGTAAGTACTCCGTGGTTTGGCGTAACACGAGATGAAAAGATGTCCTACTTTCTAAAGTGCCTGAAAACACAGACATGGTGACTTCCATGTCTACCTAAAGAATCACTGTGACACACTGGCCTGTCGTACAGGAAATCATTGGTTCTTTTCCAGAGGGTAGCCTTGTCTCAGATGCTTCAATGAGCACGTTATTTTTGAACACCCACTCATGTTTTGGATTTGATTCCTGAGGCTGAATCCTCAGGAGCAGATTTATTGACTCAGTACCATTTTGAAAGCTGCTTTTGAAAAGTTTGCTCTGACTTATCTTCCAACCAGAAATCCTCATCTTTCTGCATCCTCACTGTACCCAACAGCTTCGCTTTCTCGGAAGGTGAGAATATCATACAAGGACATGTGAAAAAACAGCATAACATCTAGTCACCGAGTTCACCAGCAACCCTCAGAGATGGTGCAGGGGTGAACAGCAGCAGAAGCCAGGCCCGGCAAGTGACACAGGTCAGAGTGACACAGGGGGTTATAGGTTTGTCTCTGCGTCAGCAACTCACACACCGGGAGGCTTGGGGAACGGTAGGACCCTAACAGGTGTTCTCCTTCCCCAAAACCAGAACATCCTCTAATCCACTGTGCAACACTGTCTGATTCGAGGTATTTCCTTCTCCCTCTATCTCACCTTTATATTTGGACCATTTCTGTTTCTATCCATGAAAGGGGAAAAAAGATACTGTATAGAATTATTAACATCTTTGTTGTTTGCACAAATTATTTTCATCTTTCTGTATGTTTACAGCCACAGGGGCATTCAAAACATTTTCAAAGGGAACGGTAAAACCGTAGTTTTGATCTCACTAGAGTATGTGTTGTGAGACTTCATATGTTTGCCTGCCGAGAAAATGCTCTGTCGTTGCTCATGGGGGGAATGAAGACTTGCATCTTGTCTTCGTTCTGTACCTGTCAATTCCAGCCCATGGCTTCAAGAAAACTGCAACAGTTAGCAGCTTTAGAAATGGTCAGCTGGAGGCAACAGATGATTCCTGAATTCAATCAAAAGACAGGCCAATCAAAGGCATTTGGCGTTCTCTGAAAACTGTACCTGCTTTGCCAGATTGTGCTGAGCTGATAGAATGATTTCCCTCCAAATTCAAATTTCCCACAGTCCTGGAGCTCCCAAAGGCTTATGCTTAGGGAACATTTATAAGACATTCTGTGGCTAATTTATAAATTAACAACCCCTGGCCCTAAGGCCTGTCAGTTAAATTTAATCATGTGGTGCTCAGAGGCCCTGGAAGAGGCACTCAGGATGAAGTTCTCAAAAAACCTTCAGTTTATAATCAGAAGACACCATCAGCTCATTTTGTTTTTGTGTCAAAGGTCTAATTATCAGGCTTTTTGTTTCAAATAGCACTCTCCTGGAGAAAAGGGCAATCAAGTTCGCTCTGTCTACTGTTACTTATTGGTACGTCACATATGCAGTTTCCATGAATAGCCCCATGTCCAGACACAGAGACTGACTGGGGGCTCTGATTCCCTAAGCGTTTGCAGACTGGTGCTGTCAGTGGTTGGTGAATGATGGGATCAGGTCAGAGTGGACACATGAGAGGGTTGAGTATCCCTTGCAAATCATGGGGTGGAGGGCAGGGAGCAGGAAAGCTGCTGTGTTTGATAGTAAGGGTGAGCGAGTGGTGCGAGTGCCTCATATTTCAAGTGGCTGCCTTTTTTATACTTTCACTCAGCCAGACAGTTCTGAACTTAATAAGAAGTTTTTCATTGAGTCTATCATATTGAACCTTTAAACATTTTCCAAGTCTAAGTTAGTTGAATCAATAGTTTTTGAGAAGCTGCTATGTGCAAAACGTGTTATAATCTTTCAGGAAAAATTTTAGTGATGATGATAGCGTAGAACTCACTCCCCAGCCTCGGCAGAAGGATGGATCAGTGTGCCACAATCAGAACATGAGGCAAGAGGGTATAAGGCCTCACAGGGGATGGTGAGGGCACAGAGAGAGAATGGAGCAGGAGGATCCGAAGGGCTTTATGAAGGGGCTTGAAGGATTAAGCTGGTGGCGTGTTGTAGAGTACAGCAGGTTGGCAGGTGTTGGGGTTGCTGAGTGCAGGATGCTGGGAGTGGGGTGGCGTTCATCTGTGGCTCATCTAAAAATAGGTAGGAAACAGGACTAGTAGGTATGTGGGCAGACTTGATTGTAAGGATATGCTGGGACATTCGTGAAGAGTTTCATAGGCTGTGAACGCCCTTTAAATATCTTCAGATGGGGAATTACATACTTGGAGGTACCTAATACCATAACCTTTGTGGGTACGTATATGTTTTCTATAATGTCTGATAAGTAGGGACATTTCTTGTCTGTGTTCCATCAGTAGCAAGGCTCACTGTCCCACTTCCTTCTAGAAAAGGACTCATTCTCAGACCAGGACCAGGCCCTCTACCCGCATTCCTCAGGGAAAATAGGAGGGTGAGACTGGGGAAGACATAGAGGACTCCCTTAATTTGGGTGATACTCCCTCAGGGTGACTTACATTTGTTTGCTGGCATCTGAGCAACTGTGTTAAGGCAGGATTATTCCTATTCTCCCCAATCCTCCTGGGCTCCAGAGGAGTCCCAGTTCTGGCCAAGTGTGCAGGGATGAGAAATCACAAGTTTCTGATGACCTCCCCTTCTGCTCTCCTGGTCTCAGTATGCCTCTTCAGACCTGCACGCATAGCTTCATCATGTAAACAGCCATTCTAAACCTTAGTGCAATTGAAAGTCAAATGATTTTGATTTTGCGATCTGGAATGATTGACAAAAAAATGTATATTCCCAGAGACTCTTTTTTAGTAGAAGATCACTGAAAAACGTCTACTTAAATGAAGACTTCCAAGTGATGCTAATATTTGTGGTTCCTAGACCACCCGTTGAACGAAACTCACTTCCAACCTCATCTCTTACTCAACCGAGCCTTACACAGGCTTTGCATTGCCACAGCCTGTACTCCATGCAATAATCCACCTCCCCCAGGAACCGCGCTCTTATCTCCTTCAGTGACCCTTATCAGCTGCTGAGCCCCTTTGCAGGTGCTGGTCCTGCCTCACCCTTTACTACAGTCTCTTATAAACGGTTTCAAGAATACTGTGGTAGTATCCTGCCCTATCAGGTTGTAAAACATTCAACCATCACATCCCCTGTTAATTTCTGCTTTCCTCTCTATCTGCATGGGGCACAGTGAACTCTCTGTTCAGGTGGCTGCCCATAGGATACACATGAAAAGCACCAAGGACAAGCACACGCTAAAACATACATTGCTCCCATGCAAAGGAAGCATCTGACCATTGTGCACAAGATGGTAACTCAAACTCAGATGCAGCTCTCTCTCTGCAGGCTTAGTGACGTGCACCACAGCATGGTCTCTGCACCAGCGCGGAGCCACAGTCTACACCCTGCCCTGTACCACATAGTGATTAGTATATCACACTGTCCAGAGGTCTGTACCCTTCAACGCACAGGGATCCTCACCCTGAACTACACAATGGTCTGCACTCTGTATTGTACAATGTCTACTTGCTATGTTGCCTAGGCATCTGTGCCCTGTGCTCCGCAGTTTGCAGTGACTCATGCCATACATTGCACAATGATATTCGTGTGGTGTGACCCAGAGATCTGCCTTCTTCATTGTATGGTGTGCTACACTCCCCCTCCACTGAGCACAGTGGTATACTCTCTACAGAGCATGGGGACGGAATCTGCATAGTGATCCCCATGGCACTGCAGTGGTCTGCTGCAGTCTACCCCGCAATCTACTCCCTACACTGAATTCTGCTGACACCCTGTACTCTTCAGTAATCTATTCCCTCCACTTCAGGGACCTCCTCTTTATACTGTATGGTCATGTGATCTCCACATCACAAACACAGTGACCTACACCTTACACTATGTGTGAGTTATTGGTGCACAGTACAATGATCTACCCTTTATGTGGTGTAGTGATCTACACTGAACGGTGAGTGTGGGCTCTAGTCCCTCACTTAAAGCTGTCTGATGAAAACATTGCTTGGTGGGCATTTTCTAAAACTGACCTTATGTTAGGTAAAAACCACATTTTATTGTTTCAATAATGATTGCTGGAATGCTCTATTCAAAGACTTAGCAGAGAAGATAATCCTTTGAAATAAGAATCTTTATTTTTCATGCCTCTCTCCAAGTTCATATTTGAATTTTCCAAGGAAAATAAGTGATTCCATCAACTCGATCACTAGCAGAAAATATATCAATTGAATTCACCAGCATCAAGAAACAGTAAGAAACATATGACTCTTAATCTGATTCTAAATTAAAATAGTTTTGATTTAGTTCTGATCTTTGGGCAGAAAAGATGGAGTTGGAGGAAAAGTCCCTCTTTGGTAGCTGATTTCTTACTGAAGTTCCCAAAGCGTCTCTCCCCTGCACCACAGTCTCCCAGCCAGCTATGCTTTGTACAGTCTTCCAGAGGATTCAAACTTGTACCCAGATTGAGACTCATGATATAAATGTTTCCCACTCATGAGTCTGTTGTACGTTGACATGCAAGACAAGAGCGTCTTTGCAATTGTCTGTATTGTTCTCCCTTTTTGTGTGTGCAAAACTTTCTTGGAAGTCCCCACCAGGAAAGGTGTAGAGAAATCTACATTGCCATTTCTGCAGGGGTTATAGAAGTTCAAAAATATGAGCTGGTCTCTCAACTTAACAAATTTGGGGAATTATTGACTTCTACCCCAGCCTCCCTGGGCTTGCCTGCTCTCGGTCTTCAACCACCATTGCCTCAGAAAGGCCTTTCAATTTCCTACTTTTCGAATTGAAGATTTAAATTTGGGATTTCAAAATATAGTCAATGATGTAAGAATTTTTTAGAAAATGTGAGAAAAATCCCTATCTTGTATTAGGTGAATGTGTCCCTTGAGTTTCAAAGTCTATTGGGAAGTTAGAAAAATGTAATTTCCCAATTTTTTAAGTATAATAATTTATTGTTCCTTATTTCTATATAGTCTTCATTCCTAATCTTACAGATGATACAGACAGATGTAAATGGGCTAGAAAAAGAAAGTTATATTTCAACTGAGAATTTACCTTGCTGAGAAAGAGAAGGGAAATGGAGGAATGCAGTTAATATTTTAACAGAAATCCATTTATGAAAATGACTAGAAGTACCAGTAATAAGTTTTCAGATAAAGTCTTGATTGACTTTTGACATTTGTGATAGACATGAAGGCCATGTTTTTGCCTTTAGTCTATAACAAAACTTTAAAACAAAAGTTTTTTTGCTTTTGGGTGGATACTTAGTAATGGAATTGCAGGTTCAAACAGAAAGTCTACTTTTAGTTCTTTGAGGAGTCTCCATATTTCTTTCCATAAAACACAATGTCACCTAATGTAATGTACCCTCATATTAACCTGAAATTCAAAAAACTACTATTAATAAAATGCATTATTTATTCAGATTTGTGCTCTACTGCAATGCTTGCTATTTCAAAATCATCCATTTACATTACATTTCTATTCTTTTTATAACCTATATTTTAAAACTGTTGGGTATATTTTGGTTTTATGGGGCTATACAAATATAGGACAACTCTAAAATAATGAGATCAGTGTTTTGGAGCATTTTATGGTTTATAGTTAAGTCATGAAAGTTTAATTTTTATCCAAAAATAAGTTCAGGGAGCCAACAATGTGTATGATCCTTTGCTCTGTTATGGACATCAAAAGAGGTCGAGAAAATGGTCCCTGACCTTATAAATATTACTCATTATTTGATGACACAGGAAAGAAAAAATTCCTATCAAATAAATGTCCTCTGCACTTAGTGTTATATGAGCAATGAGAGCAGAGGTGGGTGGGATGATCAGGGCAGGGTTGCACCTGTCAGGGAGAACTCCTCGGAGGGTAGTCTTAGGCCATATGTTGGAGAAAGTGAGTGGAGAGTGGGGGTACCCCCAATCTTTCAATGCTCTTACAGTCTTTCACACTGATCCTTACTTTATTTTTATTTAAAAAATATTTTTGGCTTTGTTCATTACAAATATAAAATGGAGAGAGAATTACTTCAAGTGGTTTGTGTTATACATGCTATAAGAATTGTGTACATCATGAACTGAATATACCCAAATGCAATATAAACATGTCGTTGAGGTCTAAATGTTAGACTATGAAAGTTTAATTCAGCTGTTCCAATTATTTCTTAAATTTTACTTTTATTTTTTATTTTTGTTTATTTTTTATTAATTTGTAATTAAAATATAAATGTGTAAATTTATGGGGTACAATGTGATTATTTGATATACCATGTTAAATGCTTAAATCAAACTGATTAACACAGCCATAACCTCACTTACTTATTTTTTGTGGTAAGGCATTTAAAATTCTTAGTTATTTTGAAATGTACCCTTGCACTGTGCACTTTAGTGAGATTCCATCAAATGCCCTCCCTCGTCCCTTAAATTTTATTTTTAGTTCATACCTAATAACTGTTCATATTCATGGGATATAGTGTTTTGAAACATGTATGTGTTATACAAGGATTAAATCAGGGTAATTTAAAACATCTATCATGTCTTCGTAGTTAGAACATTCAAAATCCTCTCTTCTAGCTATTTTGAAATACACAATACATTATTGCTAATATAGTCACCCTGATGTGTAATACATCACAACCTATTCCTCCTATCTAACTGTGACTTTGTGCCCTTGACCACCCTCTCTGCCTCCTCCTTACTCCCTGCCCTCCCAGCCTCTGGTAACTATTCTACTCTTCGCTTCCATGAGATCAACTATTCTACTCTACTCTTCCATGAGATGAGTATTCTACTCTTCACTTCCATGAGATCAACTGTTCTCATAGATACATATTCCACATAACTGAAATCAGGTAGCAATTTATCTTTCTGTGTCTGGCTTATTTCACTTGGCATAAGGTCCTCTAGGTTAATCCATGTTGTTGTGAATCAAGGGATGTCAATTTTTTCTGTGATTAAACAGTTCCTTTGTGTGTATATACCATGTTTTCTTTATCCAGTTACCAGCTGATGAACACTGATTTTTATTCCATTATCTTGATTATTGTGAATAGTGCTGCAATAAACATGAGCATGCAGATATATCTTCAACACATTGATTTTATTTCCTTTGGACATATACTCAATAGTAGAATTGCTGGATCATGTGATAATTCTTTTTATAAAATTTTACTTTTTAACTTGTGAATAGGACTGCAATAAGCATGTGAAAACTGCTGCAATAGTAATTTATCCATTTCCTCTAGATTTTCCAGTTTAGGAGCATATAGTTATTCAAAATATTCTCTAAAAGTCTTTTGTATCGCTGTGATATCAGCTGCATTATCTTTTTCATTTCTGATTTTATTCATCTGGGTCTACTCTTTGTTGGGCTAGCTCCAGTTTGTCAATTTTTATCTATCTTTTCGAATAACCAACTTTTATTTTAATTTATTTTTTGCATTTTTTAAGTTTCCATTTCATTTAATTTATCATTTTATTTAATTAACCACCATTTTTTATTTTCTTCTGCTAATTTTGTGTTTGATTTGTGTTGCTTTTCTATTTCTTTTAGGTGCATTTTTAGTTTGTTAACTTGCAAATGTTTCTACATAAGCATGTATTGCTAGACACTTCTTTCTTAGTGTTGCTTTTTATGCAACCCACCATTTTTTATACACTGTGTTTCCATTTTTCTTTTTATCAAGAATACTTTTGTTTTTCATCCTATTTTTTTTCTTAACCAAGGGGGTCATGCTGTTTAATTTCCATGTATTTATATAGTTTGCAGATTTCTTCCTAGTGTTAATTCCTAGTTTTACTCCATTGGGATCCAAAGAGATTTGGGGTATGATTTTCATTGTTTAAAATTTGTAATGTCTTGTTTTCTCTTATTCCAGAGAATGTCCATCATGAAATGTATATTCTACAGCTATTGGATAGAATGTTCTATAAATGTGCATTAGGTCCACTCGGTCTTAAATGCAATCTAATATTTTTCTGTTGATTTTCTGTCTAAATGATAATGCTGACAGTTGGATGTTGAAATTCCCTGCTATTCTTGCATTGCAGTCTCTCTGTAGATCTAGTAATATTTGCTTTATGAATGTGGGTGTTACAGTGTTGGCTGCATATATATTTAGACTTGTTATATGCTCAATTCTTTGCTCAGTTGATCTTTTTATCATTATATAATGATATTCTTTGTCTATTTTTAAAAATGTTTTGGACTTAAAATCTATTTAGTTTTAAATAAATACATACTTCTGCTTCTTTGTGGTTTCCCTTTGCATGGAATATTGTTTTCCATCACTTTAAATTCTATTCTGTATGGGTTTTTAATGGTAAGGTGAATTTCTTATGAGAACATATAGTTGAATCATATATATTTTTTATCCATTCAGCCATTCTGTATCTTTTAAATCGATTCTGTATAATTTAATCGATTTATATTCAAGATTATTACTGCTATATAAGGCTTTCTTCCTATAACATTATTAGTAGTTTTTTGGTTGTTGCATGTATTCTTTCTTCCTTTTTTATCTCTTATAGTTTGTTGCTGTGTTTTGTTGAATTTCTGTAGTATTTGAGTGCCTGTTCTTCCTTCTTTGGGTGATTGTGTTCCAAGTGTGTTTTTCACTTTTGTGTGTTTTCTTTTTTTCTTTTTATTAAATCATAAACACATAGATCGAGTATACATTAATGCATTTATGGGGTACAATGTGCTGATTTCATATAGAATTAGAAATGCTTACATCACAGTGCTTAATATATACGTCATCTAGTTCACTTAATTATTGTGTTAAGACATTTATACTCTATACTTAATAGATCCAACATGTATCCTTGCAATATGCACCATAGGTGTGACCCCACCATTCACCTTCCCTCGATCTGACCTCTCCGTCTCCTCCCATCCCTTTTCTCCCCCTTTCACTTTGGGCCATAGTTGTGGTCTATTCTTCATATGAAAGTGTGAGTGATTGTAAATTGGTTTCATAATAGTACTGAGTACATTGGATGTTTTTTTCTTCCAAACTTGAGATACTTTACTAAGTAGGATATGTTCTAGCTCCATTCATGTAGATGTAAAAGAGGTAAAGTCTGCATCTTTTTAAAGGATGCATAATATTCCATGGTATAGATATACCACAATTTATTAATCCATTCCTGGGTCAATGGGCACTTGGGCTTCTTCCATGACTTGGTTATTATGAATTGAACTGTAATGAACAATCTGGTGCAAATATCTTTGTTATAAAGTGATTTTTGGTCTTTTGGATATACACCTAGTAGAGGAATTCCAGGATCAAAAGGCAGGTCTCCTTTTAGATCCCTGAGTATTCTTCAAACTTCTTTCCAAAAGGCATGTGTTAGGTTGCATTCCCACCAGCAGTGCAGAAGTGTTCCCTTTTCTTTGCATCTACACTGACATCTGTAGTTTTGGGATTTTGTTATGTAGGCTACTCTTCTTGGACTTAGATGATATCTCAAAGTGGCAGGTTATGTTTCTGACAAAGGGTTGATAACCAGAATCCACAGAGAACTCAAACTTATTAATAAGAAAAGAACAAGTAATCCAATTTTATTGTGGATAAGGGACTTGAACAGAAGCTTCTCTGAAGAAGTAGGCACATGGCCTACAGACACATAAAAAAATGCTCAGCATCTTTTAAAATTTATTTTATTATTAAATCATAGCTATGTACATTAGTCCAATCAAGGGGTACAATGTGCTGGTTTCATATACAATCTGAACTATTTTCATCAAACTGATCAACATAGCCTTCATGGCATTTTCTTAGTTATTGTATGAAGACATTTGTATTCTGCATTTAGTAAGGTTTGCATGTACCTTTCTAAGACACACCGTAGGTGTGGCCCCACCAATTACCCTCCCTCTACCACAACCTCCCCCCTCCCTTGTCCCTTTCCCCATATTCTTGTGCTATAGTTGGGTTATAGCCTTCATATGAAAGCTATAAATTATCTTCATAGTAGGGCTGAGTACATTGGATACTTTTTCTTCCATTCTTAGGATACTTTGCTAGGAAGAATATGTTCCAGCTCCATTCATGTAAACATGAAAGAGGTAAAGTCTCCATCTTTCTTTAAGGCTGCATAGTATTCCATGGTATACATGTACCACAATTTATTAATCCATTTGTGGGTCGATGGGCACTTGGACTTCTTCCATGACTTAGCAATTATGAATTGGGCTGCAATAAACATTCTGGTACAGATATCTGTTATAATGTGATTTTTAGTCTTCTGGGTATATACCTAGTAAAGGAATTATAGGATTGAATGGCAGGTCTATTTTTAGATCTCTAAGTACTCTCCAAACATCCTTCCAAAAGGAACGTATTAGTATGCATTCCCACCACCAGTGTAGAAGTGTTCCCTTTTCTCCGTATCCACTCCAACATCTCTGGTTTTGGGATTTTTGTCATGTGGGCTAATCTTACTAGACTTAGGTGATATCTCAAAGTAGTTTTGATTTGCATTTCTCTGATGATTAAGAATGGTGAGCATTTCTTCATGTGTCAGTAGGCCTTGTGTCTGTCATCTTTAGAGAAGTTTCTCTTCAAGTCCTTTGCCCACCCTGATGGGATCACTTGTTCTCTTCTTGCTAATACGTTTGAGTTCTCTGTGGATTCTGGTTATTAAACCTTTGTCGGAGGCATAACTTGCAAATATTTTCTCCCATTCTGAGGGCTGTCTGCTTGCTATACTTACTATGTTCTTGGGTGTACAGAAGTTTTTAGTTTGATCAGGTCCCAGTAGTGTATTTTCTGATGTTGCTTCAATTACCTGGGGAGTCCTCCTAATATAATATTCACCCAAGTCAATTTCTTCCTGAGTTTCCCCTGCACTTTCTTCTAATATTTTGATAGTTTCATGTCTTAAGTTTAAATCTTTAATACAATGAGAGTCTACCTTAGTTAATGGGTCCAGTTTTAGTCTTCTACAGGTCGCCAGCCAGTACACCCAGAGTCTTTTTCACACTGAATGTTTTTCATTGGGTTGTCAAAGATCCAGTAACAGTAAGTAGCTGGATTCATCTCTTGGTTCTCTATTCTGTTCCAAACATCTGTCTCTCTGTTTTAGTGCCAGTGCCATTCTGTTTTGATCACTATCGATTTATAGTACAGTCTCAGGTCTAGTAGCATGATTCCTCCTGCTTTGTTTTTATTTCTGAGTAATGTCTGGTTATTCAAGTTTTTTTCTGATTCCATATAAAATGCAGGCCTGAGTTTTTGTATCCAGTCAGCCAACCTATGCCTCTTTAAGGACAATTTAAACCATTCACATTAATTGAAAACAATGATAAATCTTTAGAAAGTCCAGTGGACATTTTTAATTCTTTCTTCATTGTGGAAGTTGAAATTTGATAAAAAGTTTCTGGGTGAGTTTACTTTTGTGGTGGAGGATTATGCTGGTCATTATGGAGGATAGGTCTGAGAATATCCTGGACAGCTGGTTGAGTTATAGCAAATTTCTTCAACATGTGGTTGTTGTTAAAGTATTTAATTTCTCCATCATAAATGAAACTCAGTTTAGCTGGGTGCAGGCTCCTGGGTTGAAATTTCTTTTGTTTTAGAAGATTAAAAGTCGATGACCATTCTCTTCTAGCTTGAAAGGTTTGATCAGAGAGATTTGCAGTTATTCTAATATCCTTCCCCTTGTAGGTAATGGATTTCTTATGTCTGGCTGCTTTCAGAATTTTATCCTTCATATTAACTTTAGTGAAGTTAATTATGATGTGCCTGGGGGATGTTTTATTTGGGTTGAGTCATGCTAGGGTTCTGAAACTGTCTGCTATCTGAATTTCAGAATCTCTTGGCATGTCTGGAAAGTTCTCTTTCATAATCTCATAAAGAAGAGACTCTGTGACTTGTGACGCCACTTCTTCATTTTCAGGTATTCCTATAAGGTGAATATTGGTTTTCTTCGAGTTATCCCAGAGCTGTCTGAGAGAACGATCCATTTTTGCATTCCATTTCTCTTCCTCTTTGGAAGTTTGGAAGCATTCAAAAGCTTTGTCTTCCACATCAGAAATCCTTTCTTCTACTTGCTCCATTCTGTTACTGAGGGATTCTACTGTATTTCTCAGATCTTTGAGGGCTGCAACTTCTTGTCTCAATGTGTCAAAATCTTTGGTCATTTTGTCTTTGAATTCGTTCAGTTCTTGAGACATCTTTTGGGTCATCTTTTGGATTACTGCTTGAAATTCT
>CAUYON010113067.1:0-30527 GCA_963573935.1 Arctocebus calabarensis
TGTGGCGGGCACCTGTAGTCCCAGCTACTTGGGAGGCGGAGGCAGGAGACTCGCTTGAGCCCAGGAATTGGAGGTTGCTGTGAGCTGTGATGCCACAGCACTCTACCCAGGGTGACAGCTTGAGGCTCTGTCTCAAAAAAATAAAATAAAATAAAATAAAATAAAATAAAACAAAACAAATTACAAATGGGAAAAACAAAAGTCAAAGGAGAAGCAATTAAAGAAAGAGGAGGCAGGAACAAAAGAAGTGATACCCTTGGAAAAGGTGACAGACAGCCGCTCTTCAAACAAAATGGGGAGTTTTATTGCAACATACATGGGCAAAGTGACAAGTAAAAATAAGAGTTTATTCTGGAATTAAAGGTAATAATGTCCTTAATAATGTCTCTGAATTACCAGGTTAGGACTGGGAAGGGGAAGGAATAATAGCAGCAAAGCGTAACATGGAGAGGATGAAAACTGTCCCCTATTTCCTTTGATCCTGGCCATCACCTCCAAAAACAGCACATAATTCCATAAGGAGACTTTTCCATTTGGTAACTTTGGGACAATTCTTTCTTCTTACTTCTGCCCAAATGATTTCCAAAAAAAAAAAAATCACTAACTTTATTTTCGTTTCTCATTTTTACTTTTTGATGGCTTTAACAAGTCATCTAATGATTTAACAATTTCCTTTTCTCTGCTAAGTAGATGTTCTGCAGAAAGAGAAAAATTACTCTAAACTTTCCGTCAACAAGGCTATTACGTCCTTACCACATTCGTGCTCGTTACAGCCTCACATCCACACGGTTACATCCGTCTCCTCCCAACTGTCCTTAACATGACAGGCACACGCTTTGTTTTAATATTGCCATGTTGCTACTGTACAGACACACTTAGACTTCATAGGGAAAAAATACATATTTGTGAGGACTTTCATTAAAACCATTAGGAAAAAAATTTAAGCTAGCAGAAAGTAACATCTCATCAGTAGATAACAGAAATAAATTACGGAAAACTGTACAAACCCTGAAGTCGTAACGGACAGACTTCGTGCTACAAAGAACCTGACTGTGAAAAGCTGGTGTTTACATGGCAATTGGGAGCAAAGCAAAACAAAATGAAAATGATTTCCACGTAAAGAAAATCTTATCCAATGCTTTTCGTCACTCCCCGAAACTCCCTATTGTGACACTCTCAAAGCACAAACTCTTGATTTACACAAGGAGAAAAAAGTAGAGAACAAGAACAAAAAGAAGTCCCAAGATTCTCAGAGGAGAAATTCATGGGGAACATCAAATGTTACTCAACATTTTCAAGTAGCCATGATATGTCAAACCTACCACATGATGCAAGTACATTTAAATATAAGTTTCTATTTCTGTTTTGAAATAAAAAGATCAGAAATCTGAATCTGGAGAAGCAGAATCTCTTGCAGGTTTAGAAAGCATATACAAAACCTGGCAGAAGAAAGCACTGCTCACTGCCACCATCTGCTTTCTGGCACACTGAGGAAACTTTTACTAACAGCAACATTTTCTTACATTAGAAAATCCACTAATTAGTTTTGTTGTAATAAGAAAAATAACCTTTGCATGGAAGGCAGATTGCCAGCTTGCTTTTCTGTTGTTGTTGGGTGTACCTTCCCCCAGGCCTGTAACACTTCCAGGTAAAGTTAACCTCTGAGTTCTCTACTACTAGAGCACTTTATTATTCCTGTTTAATCTAAATCACTACAGATACTCCTTGACTTACAATGGAGCTACGTCCTAATAAACCCACTGTAAGTTGAAACTATCTTCAGTTGAAAATGCATTTAATGTGTCTAACATACTAAACAACACAGTTTAGCCCGGCCTACTTTAGAAGTGCTCAGAACATTTACATTAGCCTAAGGTGGGCAAAATCATCTAATGCAAAGCCTATTTTATTATAAAGCGTTCAATATCTCATGTGATTTGCTGACTGCTGTACTGAAAGTGAAAAATAAAACCACCATATGGATACCCGAGGTACAATTTCTGTGGAATCTGTATTGCTTTCCCACCATCTTAAAGAGGAAAAATCACAAGTCAAACCATCTTAAGTCAGGGCTGTATGTATTCACAAATGTGAGGGGGAGAGAAAAGCTTGAAGGTATTTGGTTTAACAACCCCGCCCTCTGCAAAGAACATCAAATTCAGAATGGGGGAGATCTGGGGTCTAGAATCAACTGTGAGCTTAGTAAGCCTAGGCCTTATCTTTAAGGCTGCTAAATAAAGCGAGCTCTAGATTCCCCTCAAGTGCCTAAACTCTTTCAGGAATTTAGTCTACATCATTTTTTCCCCTAAGAAATGAATTAAGAAATGATTGCAAAAGCGGAAATGGAGCGTCCGATGTCACTGATAAATCTGGAAAAATCTTGAAAATTATGCCACAGATACACCAATGAAGCTATCACAAACCATTTAACCGCCAAGGAACGGGAACTATGAAAATGCCTTGATAATACACTCTAACTAATCATTTAGTTGGTGTGTCACTCCACAAATACAGCCCCCAAGGGTTTACTGAGCAAGGACCGTGTGCCACGCAGGTGGAGACAGAGCCCTTATCTTCTGGAAAAAGGGTGTTGGTAGAAATAGTGTAAAAGCTCATGAGCTCAGAGTGCACAGGACACTAGCCCTCTCCAAGCCCAGGTCGCGGGGTGCCTGCAAACTGGGGTGCAACCTCCATCCTCTAACCACCACACCATGCGGAACACAACAGCAGCACAGCCCCTGGGGGTCCCCACACTTAAAAGTCTGCTTGCAAGTTCCTTGAGCAAATAAAACAAATGGGCACAGATACTATTCTCTGAAAAATTATATGGAAAATAGATATCTCGTCTTCAAAAACAAAGCACAGCACTGAAGCAACAGCTGTGGAAGTTTGGACCTAACCTTTCCAAGAAAGCTGTCTGCGACCTAAGCTGCCCAGACAGGCCCTCTGCCTGCAGTGAATAAATTCACATGTCCCAAAACTGACCTTCCCAGTCTCTTTTTTTCCTATAGGTTTGAACTCAGCCAAATAAAAAACAAAACCGCAACACAGGATGAACTAGTACAAACTCAAGTCCCTCTGCCTGTGTAGAATGAGGAAGGGGTGGCTCCAAAGTTTACCCCACTGGAACTGCGAAAACCAGGCCCATTCAACTCTTCTCAGCTGTATGGCAACAATATGTTGATATAGTCACTTATCACCAGAACAAGAGTCCTTGGGATACTAACTGTCATTAAGATACATTACTTAAAACCGTAACACTATCCCCAAAGCTTTCTACCAAATATTTGTCGAGATTTTGGTCAAACTGTCCAGCTCTGGCTTTGCTTTTACCCTATTTCTACCAACACCCTGTTTCCAGAAGATAATAACATTCGCTCCTGACCCCTGTTAATCATATTTATATAGTACAGATTTTAGAAGTCCTGAATTTAGAAGTAACCCAGTGCAGAAGAAAGAATCAGAACCCTTCCTTCTGGCAGAGCTCATCACTGCTTCCCGGGTTCCCTGCAGCCCAGAAACTGAGAACAGGCTCTGCTTCTATTGTTTTTCTCCATGTACTAATCCCCACCCACCTTCCCAGCAAGTGGTAAGCCCTGGGGAGCACACAGCTCCTACTAGCCTGAAGAAGTGTTTGCACCTGGTGAAGGCCATACCGAGAGGGGAAGGACCCCCTGGCTAGGTACGATTTTTAAGAAAGGGCTACCTTACGTCTTTCTATCTCCTGGCAGAAACGAAGTCCACTTAGGAAAAAGCTAGGTTCTTCCATTAAGGTTAAAACTAAAGCGGCTACATATAAAAAAGCAAATTTCTTCTCTTCATCAGAGAGAAGGCGAATGTCTCGAGTGATGCTCACAGTAATTTCATCATGTACTATTCAAAAGATCAATGAACAAAAATTGAATCTAAATCATGAGATGATTTTGAAAATTCTCTGCAAAATTTTTAGGGCCCAGAATCTTAAAAAAATACTTCCTGTTATTTTTAATAGAAGAAGTTAGTAAGTTAAGTTTACAGTCGAATTCTGTTTAATGTGAATCATTTTAGGGCCCTCCTATAGAGACTCCCTAGTAAGTGACGCTGGGCTTCTGCATTCATAAAGAATCGTCTGCATCAGAGAGAGAGCACAGTATGAAATGGGTGGGGACCCGGGGATCTGTAAGATAGTTGTCAGCTGAAGGCAGCAAAAGCAAGGCCCTGAGAAGGCACAGCAGGCCAGCATAACAAGATGTGAAAGCCCCTTTTAGTCTTCCTTCTAGCATTTAAGATGGATCTTGAAGCTGTCTTGACAACGTAAGCCGGGCGACCAACCCCAACACCGCACCTGTTGGCCACACCCTACCTCACCCAACTGAACTGTTTCCCTGTTTGGCTCCACATACACACAAATCACAGATAATATGAAATTCCTTTTTGCAAATACTGACGTGAAGTTAAGAATGTTGTTCCGAAATCTGTCAAAAGTTCTAGAAATGGCTTATTTTTTCTATATCCATACTGTACTGGATGTTGTTAACAAACTACAGGTATGTTTGGAATATCCACGAAGTCACATGACTTGGTACAGATAATAAAAGAATATAAATATATACTTTCAAGGCATGTAAGTACAAATGATAAAGATAGTGAACTAAGAATGAACATTACGGAAACAGTATTCAGACAACATGAGAGAGGGGAAAGAAGGTTCGATGAGCAGCTAAGTGAAAAACAGAAAACTCCTACCTGGGGACAATTTCCCGCCTCTGCAGGGAGGTGCATCGGCTGCTACTGACACTCATCACTGGTTGGCTGGAGGCGGCACAGACAGACAAAATTTCTGTCACATTCCCTTAACCTATCCGTCCTTCAGCTCTCTGGGTAATTGAGGTGAAATTCAGCTAAGGATATTGGGTTTCCCTCTGGGTGAGTAAAGGAACTGAGCTTGAAAAATATTAATGAGAAGAAACTAATTATTGGCAAATTTACTAATTTGCACTGTAATAAAAACAACTGGTAGTTTTTTAATTACAACATCTGACCGCAGCTCTAAAGTTGGAAGGTTTTAATTTATTTACAAAGTTTGTAAAGATGGTCTTTCTCTCAACTCCTGCGGTTTCGTCCCAGGCCGGCGTAGGGCCACACACAGTCACACACGAGCACACCAGCGGCAACGGATAACCCTCCCTCTTGTGTACTTCCCTTCTGGCCTACAACTTAAAAATAAAATAAGTAGGATGTAGATTCATGGCATTGTTACTCTGTTAAATTTAACAACACTTCGGGCCAATATGATACACTAGGTCTCCGGGCTGGAGTGCACACCGGGAAGCTCACATTCCATCTACCGAAAGGCAGAACAGCAAGCATCCAGACTACACGTCACCTCCTGGAAGATCTGAATTACCAAAGACCTGTGCCACACAGCAAAGTACCCAAACGTCTATTTCTGTGATGACAGAAAATACGTGACAGGTAAGAGGCCTATGAGCCCACGTGCCAGAAAAGAAGATAGAGCTTTTCTACTGAACTCTAGCAACTGCTAGCTGCCTCCAAGGTGACTAAAGGAAAACCAAAAACAAAACCTTAGGCCCCTTTTCACTGGAATACAATAAAAATCTCCTCTCAGAAGGTCCTGAGCCTCTTCAGGCAGCGCTTTTAACATGGACACACTTCAGACGGTGCACCCAGCATGCTGAGATCTGAAACACACACACACACACACACACACGGCCTGTCTCCTTGGTCTGCTTTCCTGATTACACACAGTTTCATCCTTCTAAACTCAGACTCTTGCTCCGTTTTAGAAGGTCAGGAGAACGTAATGCATAATGCAAAAGAATTTCAAGCAAATCATATGATATCTGTACTGGATAATTTTTCATGGTTTTATACCAAAAGAATCGCTGCATTTTGAAGATTAAACATTTTTTAAATGCTAGAACACCGAGCTTTCCCTTCAAACAATTCAGAGCAAGGAGCATAGTGCTGACCCAGCAACACTGCGGTCTCCAAGAGACTGTGGGAAATGTCAAATTTATGGTCCTGGGGGTGATTGGTGGATGGTTTTGTGGTGTGCATGGTGTTTTGTTTTGTTTTGTGTGTGCTTTTTCTTTTCCCTTTTGAGCCTCTGACAGAAACAGAGCTCTACAAACTTTCTGGCGACCTCCCAGGAAAGCAGAAGGAAGCGGTGTCCTGTACTTCCCCTGGGATCTAATGAAATACACAGCCTCTGGGCTTCTTTCAATTTGGACTTTCAGATTGCTAAGCCAGTGAAAAGGGGATCCTAGCTGTCACAAACGTCACATGGTCGGGGTCACCTGCTGCTCAGGGGTTCTCATGCCAGTTGTTGACATAATAAGCGCCCCTTATACTTTAATTACAATTCACAGTGTGCAAACTATGCAATCTGCTTTAAGGCAGACTTGTCTTTTAAATCAACACTAAAATTCTATGGCTAATATGAAATGTAGCAGAGGAAGAAGGGTGTGTCTGGATGAACAGCCATATGCAGATACCTGCCATTTGGGGAAGAGATGGGCAGTATTTGCCAAAATATAGAGTGGGGCTGCTGTCCCTAATTCTGGAAGATGAAACTGTGATCCAGGGATGCTGGGCTGATTAGTGAGGACTGTTTGCTTACCCGTGGTGTTGGTTATCACGGTTATCCCGACAGCACACAGGGCCCTTTTGCTTTTCTATACCCCACTGTCTGGCACTAAAAAAAGTGTAGGGGAAAAAAAAAAGACTGGACACCCCTGCCTGACTTTGCTGAGACTTCCTATGAGTCCCTCTCCAAAATGCAAAACAATACACCTCATGTGTAGCATTTTTACATGCACATAACAACCTTCGTCGTCTTTTTGTCATGAAGTCTCAGCTGATCTGTGTACTAAGCTGCCTACCTAACAGGAGAACTGTTCAACTGTTAGCCGACAGGGACTCCCTACTCCCCCGCCTTCCCCTTTAAAACTAGAGCAGGGCTAGAGATGTTTAACGCATGCTTCCAGAAGTTATTCTCATCCTCTCTCATTTACTCAGTCCTTGTGATTTTGCTCACTACAGACCTGGGTAAGCTATATTCTTGCAATCAAAACATGAAAGGTCACTTTAAAACACAGCCCATTTAAAATAATATGACAATGCAGGGAGCTGTTTAAAAAGTGCTAACACATAATTATAGTCTACAGTTTTCTCCAAAAACAACAGTGGAAATTAGTTACAATTCTGTTACAGAGAACTACTATAAACTTAGGTGGGTTAACCTCTGAATGAACTGTCCCAAGCACCCTGGGAACCTCAATCTCATTTTCTGTGCCACAAATGACGTAAGATGGCGCTCAGGAAATAAATCCATGCAAAGTACTTTTATGTTGATAAAGTCCTACTCAAATTTGTTAGCTGAGCTCCAGGTGTATCTCACTGTGAAAACACCACCACTAGCAATCACAAAATAGTCAAACAAAATAGAATAAATCCAAACTTACAAAAGTGATAATAGATAATAATAATAACAACAGCAATGTCTACATTTGCTTCAGTGAAGGAGGTGCCTGAAATACAAACACCAGCAAGACAGGCCAAATTAGCCAACAATTATTCACTGCTTTTTTTTTTTAGTGCCAGACAATGGTAGATAGCAAGGTAACAACTACAAAAGACAGAACAGTGTTTTATTTAGATATGGTTATTCTGACACAGGGAGCAACAAATACCTTTTCCTTTCGAAAACAGTAGTTTCTTTGGGCAAACTTTTAGTCCTTTAGCTATTGAGGTTTTTCTTCATAAAGAAACAAATTTATTCTCTTTTTTATTTGGACACTCTCAGTGTTCACCTGGCTCTGTGCCACTCCAGTAAACCACTTCACCTCCTATTGCATAATAAGCCCCCTCTGCAAGCTCTGTGGTCCTCAGGAGGCTGGAGGAGTTGTGAGAAGTTCACGTTCACCATGGGCCACAGCATCAAGCCACTCTGTAGCTTCTGACCTGTGCTCCAATTTTGGTACAGTTATCTGTACCATGTTCCCCAATAGGTGAGCTCCACCATGAATAAGTGATACTTCTGGATCTGCATTTGGTCAAGACACATGGGTTTCCACAGACACCTGCCTCCCAAGTCACCTGCTGATGGGATTCTGTGACGCTAAGCAGCTGAATGGACTGCTGGAACCTGGCTGGCACTCTATTTCTTGTGTTCTTCCCAACGTTGGGGCTATTCACCTTCTGCCAATTAGACTTCCATGATGTACACCATTCCACCAAATTGCCAGCCAATGTTTACATTCAGAACTCCTGAAACCTCTGCTGGCTGGACTGACCTTTTTAAGGGGACTTGAAAACTAGACGGACCTCCAGAATATCGACCCCCACATGAAAACTTCAGGTCTTGGACCTTGACACATCTCACACCCCAGGATATAAATCCCATCTGCCAATTTCCTTTTCTTTCCCTTGGTAGGAAAGAAACAAAACCTATCTAAAACTCTGTAAAGAATATGAAGCAGCAGAGTAGATGTTCTCGTACTCAATACTGCTTGGGCCAGTAGTTGATTGGTTAATTTGAAAAACTGTATAGAAGACAATTTTTTAATGAGACACAACACAGCTTAAACCTTTTAACTTTAAACACAACTACAAACATTCCTTGGCCAATCTTTTTATGCAGAGACAAGAAGTTAACTTTAAGAATGAGTCTATTAACTGGAGTTCTACATTTCTTAACTAAACCATGTCTACGGCATCGAGATTTCCAGTTTCATTTGTTTATATAGTGCTAGGCTGTACTAGTAGGTAACTATTAGCCATGAGCGCTCAACATGCTACAGCCATCAGTAATACAGGTGTCCATAAAGTTCATGTGCAATTTACAAGGTATAAAACTATTTTAAATTGCACATGAACTTTATGGACAGCCTGTATTAGTTAATCTTGCAAACAAAGTGCTTAATACAGAGCTCCTACTGTAAGGTTCTATTTAAAGGAAATACAATTGAAATAGTCATTGAGTGGACATTATGAACAGGAAGTGATGCTTGACGCTATAATACAAAGTTGAAAAAAGACATCTTCCCTAACATTCCCAGAATGTTCTAATTTTTAATAATATCAAGAAATAATTAGAAATAATTCTAAGAACTTCTTACTGGAGAATTCCTATATTTTAAATAGTAGTTGAACTGAAACTTCTATCTAATTGCTATAGGAAGCTTAATATTTAAGTTGATCTAAATGCATTTTAAAGAACGAGAAAAAATAATCAGGTAGCTTATCTCCTAATATAGCATTTTCTAATTCTAAACTCTATTTATATTTGTTATTTTGTACCACTATCAGAGTATCATTACTTTTGTTTTCGTTTAAATAATGTGATTGGTGAAGCATTTTTTAAAATTAGAAACATTGGGTTAATAAAAAAAAATTAGTATCAGTTGGTTTACAACGGAAAACAATTCTAATACTTATGGTCCCAGCTCCTCGGGAGGCTGCTTGAGCCCAGGACTTTGAGGTTGCTGTGAGCTATGATACCACAGCACTGTACCCAGGGTGACAGAGTGAGACTCTGTCTCCCCCCACAAAAAAAAGAAAAGAAAAAAGAATAATCACATAAATAATAGTTATATCTCCTATTCTATGATTCTCAGGTTACTGTAACTCCCAATTTTTGTGTGATTATACTTCGGATCAATCTTTTAGCAATAAAAAGCCTTCATCAAAAACTTTTGCTTTGGGACGGCACCTGTGGCTCATTAAGTAGGGCACCAGCCCCATATACTGAAGGTGGTGGGTTCAAACCCAGCCTCGGCTGAACTGCAAAAACAGAAAAATAGCTGGGCATTGTGGCGGGCGCCTGTAGTCCCAGCTACTTGGGAGGCTGGAGTTGGAGGTTGCCATGAGCTGTGTGACACCACAGCACTCTACCAAGGGCGATAAAGTGAGACTCTGTCTCTACAGAAAAAAAAAAAGAAAAAAATTCTGCTTATTATCAGTTTCAAAATAAATGTATTACACAATTGTGCATATATAACAATAATGATAACAGGTAGCATTTACTATTTAAAAATAACAACAATGGTGGCGCCTGTGGCTCAAAGGAGTAAGGTGCTGACCCCATATGCTGGAGATGACAGGTTCAAACCCAGCCCTGGCCCAAAAATTAAATAAATAAATAAATAATTTTTAAAAAATTGAAAATAACAACAATGGCCAGCTCTATGATCTAAGTTACATACATGTAACTCTTCCAGATACTTTTGCAAAGCAAATATTACAATCAACGGTTCAGGCCAAGTAAACTGCAACATCACTAAGAGAAGAAGCTGGAACTCAAAAACAGACTGACCTCTAACCTTGATTTTCACGCTTCAACAAGGAGAGTGTGTTACGTGTAAGGAGATCACAGACCTTCCTTCTCAGTGAAGTTTTATTTGTACATATGAGTCTCTCTGTCTCTCTCTCTCTCACACACACATTTTAGTTAAATCAATTTCATATGCAAAAGAAAAGTGAGCCAGGCCAAAGTTATTGGAAGAAGCCTTTGAAGTGGGGAGCGATGATGTGCGAAAGACAAACCGCAAAAGTTTATTTAAACAAAGAACAAGCACAGAGGGATGGGACAAAAGTGAAAATAATGAAAATGAAAGCTCTCCATATTTTCATGGGAGTATGGATTTCACAGACAGAGGAAAGACAACAAAGAAGATATGTCTGGAATTTATGGAATATTCAAAAGTAAACTCAATTTATCTAAAGCTAGGACTCCGAGAAACTAAGTCCGCACTGATTTTCAATGAAGTTTTTCTATGTTAAACGCAATTATATTATCCTACAGTAGGATGCTCGATATTAAACAAAATTCCTAACTTGTAAGAAAAACTTCGAGTCAAGATTTGAAAGAAACATTTTACAGTATCTTTTCCACTGGCATGCTATAAAGGCAAAATCTTCATCTTGGCTTCAAAAAAGATAGAAGGCTTCCTTACATGCTCGGAAGACCCTTTCAACACCCCCGTGTGCATTTCAACAGGCATTAAACCGGCCCCAGGGTTTTCTCACATCTTAAATTTTGGTCTGGTCATCTTAATGAAAAGGGAAAAAATTCAGCCACTCGTATAAGATTTACATTCATGACACACACCATCTAGATTATATGGAACTGACATGGCACTGGTAAAAACAAACATTTTCGTTTCAGCAAAACAAAAAGCAATGTTTAAATTGCTCTTGGGAAGCAGAAATAAAAACAGTGCTCAAAAAGTTGCAAAGGAGAAGGATCTTCTAGTCCAAGTTAAAAATAATTTTGCTTACATTCAAATAGACATTATAAAAGTCTTACAGATACTTTATCCTTACAGAAAGCATTATTGCCTTTGAATATAAATGAAAGCACATTTCTAGCACTTATATTATTACAAATATTGAAAATGGCCTCCAGAAGCTTTTAGCGATGTACTCTTTGTCTTGTTTCCAACGAAGCAATCCAATTAAAATGATCATTTTCAGCACTGAGGATGGGGTGTTGCACCTTGCAACTAGCATCTTAGATACTACACTAAAAAAAAAAAAAATCTATGGAAAGTAGATTTGGAACTTCCATATGCGTTCTTTGTCTCGCACTAACCAATCTGCATAATTTATAGGTATTTTCCTAGAAAAGGACTTGCGTGGTTTTTTTCTTGCCTTTTCCAGAAAGTGTCCATCACGATGAGTCCTGCCTACACTGCATTTGCTTCCTTGAACCCCCCCATCTCACTGGTTCTCTGGTCGGGAACACGGTGATGAACATCACTAATTTCTGATATATTCCCTCCATCTTCCTTCCACCTACACCTCCCCCATCCAATAGTAAATCCCCATGATCAGCATACAGAAGACATGTAAAAAGTGTGTTGGCTTAATTAGTTTTCTTATAATAGGATTATTTCACCGTCTGTCCTAAACTATATATTGGTTTGTGGGAATATTTCCTTCTGAACAAAACTTTATTAGTTTATCATAGTCTTATGTTCTAAGTTTTTCTCCACTTAATTTCATGAATTTAATTCTTATGGCTATTTCTTAATCATAAGAAGTATCTTTTATAAACTGTGTTTGTAAGTAGTTTAAGCTATAAATATGACTGAAACTATAAAATAAAAATGTACTGTTTAACATCTTTCTAGATGTATGCATCTGTTATCTAAAAGGATGGCTTCCTTCAGAGAGGTATGAATGGATTACCTGCTTTTCTCTCACGACTCAGATAAATGATTAAAAGATGATACACACTGATTGGTTACATACTTAAGAGTAGAGAATCAATTAAAAACAAAAATTGAACGTATGCTCTTCTAGTAACATACCACTTTGGGGACCAGGAGATGTTTCCTTTGTGTTCGTAAAATCACTAAGGTCAGATTAGGGCTTCAGTTCTATTTCTCAGCATTCGGAGGTGAGTGTGCACAGAGGTCTGTGGAGTCAGGGAGAGGGGATTTAATTGGCACTTTTTTAGTTACTAATGTTTTCATTATTAAGCGCTTTCAAAGTTTCTTCTAATACAGCAGAAATGGTCACTGAATATGGACTGAACACTCCTGAAGTGGAAGCTTCATGTTTAAGATGGTATTTAATTAGGATTGCACTCCGGGGATCTTATACACACACACACAAATGTGATCGGCCTTAAATGCAGATTTGAATCTCCGTCATTCACTGCCTCGGAGCTCTCCAGTGCAACTTTACGACAGGTGGAATAGAGCCTTAGGAAGCTGCCGCTATCAGACAAAATCTGATGGTAAGGAGAGGGGGTTCCCCTAATTTACTTCTGTACACTGACTCAAGTGCGGGGATTCCAGGTAGCCTAAAGCCCTTCCTTGTCAAGGCTGTGATATAACATTAGGACGCTAATTTGTGCAGGAAGAAGTTTTGTTCGTGAAATTCTCCAAAATCCGTCATATTCAAGCCGTTTTTAGTTAGAAGTGCCTCGTGCATGACTGTGTGCACAGACCACACGGCATCACACGCGACACGTTCCTCCTCATCTTCCCCTGACTGCACCTGCCGGACGTCTGTGCAGTTCTGACTCTCCCACTGGACGGCGAGCAGGCTGAGGTCAGGCCTTCCTTCCCCCCCGCAGCTCGCTCAGAGGCTAGCACCAGCCGACAGGAGCGGTAAATCCAGCTGAGTGAGAACTTCCCCAGACTAATGATTGCTTATCACCCCATACAGACAAGAGATATTTCAAACGCTTGAAGAGGAAATTTAATCCTTTACAGGTTCAGAAATAATGATGAAAGATAACATTCTCACCAAAAAACAAAAAGTTCAAAACCAGGAAACACTTAGTGAAGAGGTTCAGAAGGATACTTATTCTCTCATTTAATAAACAAAGGAAAGTTCTCAGGATCGTGTTGGCAGGAGACAGTTCCTGGCCCTGAGATCCTGGCCTTTCAAGCTAATGCCATTGCCCAGTGGTAAAATAATGATGGCTACAGTGGGGACAGCAAACTCAAACTGAGAGGCCCAGGATTTGTAGGCACTAAATAGACATTCCAGGAGAACGGCAGTGGTGACCAGACGTCAGTGACCGCCTGAGGGCCCCCTCTCCCCTCCCCTCGCCCACCCTTAGGAGTGGCATGGGGGGCACAACATAGCACACCCCAGTGGGATGTGGCAGGCAGGAGCTGTAACACCTGTCACAAGGTCTGCATGACAGTAACAAGGACCCAGCAAAAACAGGGCCTAAGGGGTGTGGTGTACATTACAACTGCTTAAAAGATGTTGCTGGTTGTACTAGAACGGGCTAAACGTGTACATTAACAAAAGCCCAGTTTTTCAGGGTGACACCTCCTATCTGGGAAGGAAGTGTGGACCTGTGCAAAGTGTACACATCACTCAGTGGCAGCTCTGTCCATCTGGAGGTTTCTGTCAGTGTCATTGTGAACTTGAGGCGTGTCGGACATTGTTTTTGTGGTACACCTGCAACTTTAGGAGCTGCAAGTTCATTGGTGCCACAGCTCATGCTCGTATAGCTCTCCCCAGGACCCCAGAGCCACGGACACAGCAGATGAGTGGGTGGGTGGATGGGTAAGTAGATGGACAGATGATGTATGAAAATTCTTTTTAAATACTATTTTAAAATTTATCTATAATGAGACAGTCAAAAATGTAAAATGGGGGGCCAGACGCATGGCTCACGCCTGTAATCCTAACACTTTGGGAGGCTGAGGCAGGTGGATTGCTTTAAACTCAGGAGTTCAAGACCAGTTTGGGCAAGAGACAGACTCCTTCTCTACTAAAAATAGAAAAATTAGCCAGGCATTGTGGTGGTCACTTGTAGTCCTAGCAACTCAGGAGGCTGAGGCAGGAGGATTGTTTCAGGCAAGAGTTGGAGGTTGCTCTAGGCTGGGGCCACGGCACTCGAGTGTGGGGCAATAGAGTGAGACTACCTCGAAAAAAAATGCAAAATGGTTAACGGACTGAAACAGAAATTTCATTTTGGTTCATGGTCAACATGTATAGGTAAAAGGAGTGACTTCAGAATTTCCTGAACATGTAAGACTCTGGCCTATGAAAATGGTCATGCAAAATGATTACTCAACTTAACAAAAATCACTGACACACTAAGCTCCTGAGGCCGCTGACGAAGAACTGCAGGTGCACCAGTGAGCTGGCTCACGTGGACAGCCAGTGTGCATCGTGGGGGGGTGAGCACTCAGCACACGGCGACCATAATTATGTTTCTGATTATAGTGATTAGTGAGGGGAGGTCAGCCAGTGGTGTCTACTGGGTCCTTCATGGGTCAGTTACCCACCTTCAAAAGGCAGCAACAGACAGTGACACCAAGGTGGTTGCTTCAGATACGGTTAAGAGGCTGACAAGTTGCTCTGGTCTATTCTCCTCATTTTTCAGAAAAGGACAATGATGCCCCCAAAAGATTAAAGTACTTGTATCTGACGTCATACAACTAGCTGAAAGCTGAGTGACTGAAGTGATTCTATTTCTCTCTCTCTTTTTTTTTTTTGGCTGGGGCCGGGTTTGAACCTGTCACCTCTGGTACATGAGGCCAGTGCCCTACTCTTTGAGCCACAGGCGCCGCCCAATTCTACTTCTCTATTTGCCTAAAGAGAGCAATGATACCTTAGCTCCTATCAACTCTCACTGTCATAACACCTGAAGTATCAAAGATCCTTGTTTTATAAGTATTTGGCATAAAGGTTCAGAATAAATCCAGATAACATTACTTTCTCAAAATAATACAGATGGAGGTGTCTACGATGAATACCACTACTAAAACAATCATCACTACCACCGTATCTGTGTTTCACAGAGAGAAATTAATACTTGTAAAGAGACTCCAGCTCCTCTTTTTAAACAGCATCATTAGATCTTCACAACAAGATAATTATATTTAAATACTACGTAGCTTATGATTCATACCTTCCAAAATAAAACAGTTCACTTCCAAATGCAAAGTTTGTCTTCAAATTGTAGACACATAAAGCAGCCAGTAGAAAAAATGGTGGTTTTTAGTTAAACGTAGTAGGGTTAGTTATTTTGATTCTTCGGCATTCACAGGTTTACAGGACCGCGCTGAGGTTACGGGGTTCGGACGGGGCTCAGAGTGAGCTTGACCTGGTGCTTTTCACATGGATTGAGCATTAACCAGGGATTAAATGCTTTACAGATAGTCCAAAAGAATTTTTGTCTTGGAATCTTGTTGTGAACTCAAAGTATTTAAATTCCAAATGAATTTATATCATAGAGCGAATGATGAATTTTAGCAACTGGTTCTATTTTCCTTTTTTTTTTTTTAATATTTTAAATAGAAGCCATTAAAAGGAGATACATGAAGAGGAGAATTTGATAATCCAAACTTTAAGAAAATAAAAAATAAATAAGAACTTAAACATCTTGATATTTAAATAGCATTTTACAGTTTAAAAAGGGCTTTCAGATACATTAACTTACTGAATGCTGACCACCGACCCTTGTAGAATATGATCGGACTGATATTTATCCTAATATTATCTTGGACTCTTCACCTATATAATCATATGTTTTTTAACTGAAATATTTATGAGACATAATAGTCAATTATTAACAGCATTTATATTGTAAACAAAGTGGTAATGCCATTGTTATAACATTTTTCCCCTGAAGAACAAAACCTTGGGCCATAATATATAGAAAATATTTTAGTGCCTACAATTAGGACTTCAAACTTTGAAAAATTTACCTTTTATCTATGGATACATTTTCAGGGTTGATTGTATTAATGTCTTCCTGAGTATACCATGTCTAAAGTACTAACACAATGAATAGATACTTAAAAAACCCAAACTATTCCCCCCAATTTAATTCTCCATAGAGAGTTTGTTATATTTTAAGATTGTTTATCATAACTTTAAGTTAAGAAAAAGCCATCTAAATTTCTGGGTTCAAAGTCAGCAAATATGCAGTAAAGTCCTCTTCATATTAATACAGGAAATATCATTTCTGCTTCCATTTCAAGGACTTGAATTCATCCCACCTATTTTTCTATATGCAATTGTATTTGATTTGGAAGAAGCTAGCAAGAGGATGTTTAGTCCGATTTATTTCAACCTATTTAATGAAGGAAAAAGTGTTTAAATCTCTAACATATCTCAGACAACAGACTAGCAATTCATATCTCTCAGTTACTCATGGTGGACAATGTAAATAACTAGACAGGTAGAAACAAAATTTCAGGATTTCTTGAAGTCTACTAGAGATGTAGGAAATACACTGATGAGAGATATACATTATGGTGCTGCAGGAGGAGGGTGATGCTCTTTTGTTTGAGGAAAAATTCAGGATGTGGGCCTAAGGCCAGACCTCATGAATAATCCAGAGTTTTTAAACAATCAATTATGAAAATCACTAAAACGCCTTCACCTTATTTGAATGCTACTTGGAAGTAAATAATACCCACTCTTCTGAGAATTTCTGACCCGAATCCAGGTGACAGTAGTGCACCAAGTCACCTAAGTCCACACTGCATTTGTCACTGGGAACTGCAGGATTGGACCCGCAGTTCAGGGAAGGAGCACCCCAGATGCCCCCAGCCCTCCAGCTCCACTGACACTCCTCTCTCTCACCTATCCTGGCAGAACCAGGCCTCTGGCTGTGAAGAAAACCACAATGTGGGGAGGAAAGCCTACAAAGGAATGAAAACAGAAAGTGTCTAAGGCCTTGGCAGAAGGACACTAAGTAAAATAGAGAGTGGTGACTCATTCTGGCAGGGAATCCACCTCAACCCCTTCAAAGCCTTTGGCAGGAGTCCTCGGAGGAGACCCCAGCCTTTTGCCAAGCCACAAAACACCACAATTATTATCGCAGCAGTCATCAGCAAAACAGATTCTGTAAACTGACTTGTTGGCACATAGATTAAAGAAGCTATATAAAGGAGTAACAGCTGTTTGGGTTGCCCTATGCAGAAAGCTACTATATAGAAAGTAAGTTTTATATTTCTATAGATATTTGGGTGGACATAAAGTACCCAAATGCCCCGTGTACTAATTACACATGTGTGCTATGTAGAAAGGGTGAAATGCTAAACACACGACTACATAAATTTGAACACAAACAACTCTTTTCAAGTAAAATGCTCACTTTGGAAGGACAAATAGAAACAAATTCCTGAAGGAAAGACTCTGCGATTTACTTATCTAAAACATGGACTATGTTCTACAGTGGTAAAATGAATAGAACATCTCTCAAGATACTAAAAAGTACAGTGCTTTTTATAAAAGCAAGAATGCTGATGAATTCTTTGGGAAATTGCAAAAATACGCCTTACCCTGCCCTGCCCAAACATTGCCCAATTGGCACTGTATTATAAAATGTAGGCTTTTCTCATGCTCCAGGCAATGTGAAAAAAAAAAATCTCCTTACTTACATACTCATGGATATAATCTCTCTGGAAGAAAGCAAAAATTGCATATTTTTAAATTTTTGCTACACAAAATTATTCACGTGAATTTGCACCAATGAATATGTAATAGAAGAAAAACAGAAAAAAATTAGCAGGTAATAATCAGTACTATGCTACAGTCCTAACTTAAACATTAAAAATGTTCAATGGTTTATTGTAATGAGGTATGGATTCTTGATTTTTAATTTAAAAAGAAAGATTTTCTTCAGGTTCCTTGTCACTAACAATATGTACAAAGTAGCAAGAAATACTTCTAATTAAACTGTTTTACATTGGTAATATATACCATTACAAACTCATTCGGTAAATATGCATTAAGGGATTTGCTATGCAACTTGCACATCACACATTTGCCTTCCTACCTCTACTAACTCTATGTGGAAGTCTCCAGAACTGAGGTGCCTTAATGAGCACTGATCTTTTACACTGAAGGAAACAGAGTTCAAATTTCAGGACTGTCATTTGGTTTTACCTACTGAATGACTGGGCCTCGGTTGGTTGACAACTGCTTACTCTGAGAGCAAAGACTGGAAATGAACACGCAAACCCGTAAACACTGCTGCCTGAGCAGCAACTGAAACTCGTAAGAAAGGACTCAGCCACCTTCTGTGACGGAGCACACGGGGAGTGCTGAGCAAATCCCGAGCTGCAGACTTCCAAAATCTGCTCAAACTGTACAAATGGTATTACTCTAACATCATATCGCAAGCTAATTCCATTACTGAGTGACATGAAAACAAAGCAAAATACCACCACCTTCAGACAACCAGCGTTTCTGAATAACTACCTAAGTATTATAAAATAACATGCTATATCCCTTAAAAGCAATCTTTGAGAATTCAGGTCAGTCAGAATATAAAACCTAGTCCACAGCAGATACTCAACAGTAGACTAATATAAGGAATTCATTGACTAACTGTCTGGAGAAGTTAATTCATACGTGTATTTTTTTTTTTAAGTAGCACACAGAAATATTTCAACAAGTTGTAAAAATAAATTCACTATAATTAGGTTATTCTTCCAAAAACACCATAAACCCTAGTGTTTCCCAACTTAGTTCAGCATTATTTACACCATTAATCAAATTACACAGTAAAAACTTCACAAGGTTCAAATAAAATTCTTTTTTTCTGGGTTTTGTTTCTTAGGTTCAAGCTATTTTCCCTTATTATCATTTTCTCCACTTGTTGTCTGTTCTATCTACCTTGGAATCCCAGGGCATCACACAGCCAGCACAGTGAACCAACAAGCCCACAGAAGCAGCACGCTCCACCTACCCAGGAGTTTCAAAGGCATCCGAGCACACATGCACTGTCTCCCGTGTAGCCTGGAGATCCCTACTGAGCCCACGCCAAGTGTCTGAAAAGTTGGACCCTGCATCCGCTATTTACACTAAGCTAAAATTCTAATCAGCACTCACAGCAGTATGTTTTAATTCATCCTTATGATTTTATTTCAATCTGCTAAGTACCACAACTGCCAGAAAGCAATTGCTATAAACTTAAGTAAACAAATGCAAAACTAAAATAAATCTTAAACCTGTTGTATATAAAGTTTGTGCCACTTCAGGCGAGCGGCAGAGAGAGGCACAGCCCGGCGTCTCAGGGAATGCTCCTCGGTCTCATGCAGAAAGCTCTTCCTCAGCACTGCCTTGTCTAAAGAATTATTTGCTGCATGTTAGGTGAGATGGAGAGAACGGCCACGTCACCTCACAGTGGCTTTTCACCGCATGTGTCCTGAGCAGTCTCCTGCCAAGCGTGGGAAGCCAGTACTCTGCGGTGAGTACTTGAATCTCTGGGTGACACTGTTGCCACCCGTGCCAAGGAATTGGTGCCAAGTCTTGCATCTTCAGGTTTGTTTTTTTATTCCCCTTCTTTTTCGGGTAGTAGTAGTGTGTGTGTGCGGAGGGGGGGCTTGGCAGGAGGAGAATCTAACCAAAAAATTCTGAGAAGTTGGTCACCATTTTGAACCTGCTCAGCGTGCTCAGACCTTGGCAGCCATCTTACGGCTTGGCAACCATTTTGAGAATTTGTTGGCATGCTCTCAGAATTCGCTGACACTGTCTAAATAGAATGCTAGTTAAAAATAGTCCACATTAAACAATACGATGTGGTATCAGGTAAAATATCCCCCAATACGCCTTGCCAACCAAATAATTTATAACATCTCCACTGAGGTAATGACATCCCAATTTCTGTAACTTAAATGCATTGCGTGAAAGCAGCTTAAAATCTTGATTTCTTAACCCTTTAGCAGACGAGCTCTTAAAAAACAAAAATCAGAGGGCACCAGTGAGCGTAAAAGTGGAAGGTGAAGAAAGAAAGAAATGGCCCAAAGGGGCAGCCACAAGCCCCTTCGAATTCAAGACCTAAACATCGGAGGTGACAGCGCTGTCATCGTATTCCAGCAGGCACATTCCAGAAACTATCACGTAGTTCCTTCTGTCCTGCTTCATGTTTTATGAGCTTAGGGAAATACTCTTTAAAAAGTCATGCAGTACAAAAAAGCTCTCCATAGGTAAGGAAGTTATAAACAAAAAATAGAATCCTGAGAACGAGGCTAAAAGAAAACAAAGAGGGAAAACTTGCAGATACTGGTATTTTTTATAACGTTTTTATATCCAAACTCACCATTTACATTTCAATATTTCTAAACTCAATATAAAAGTAAGATCTGCACTTGAAAGTATTTCTGAATGGCTAAAGACCTGATATACAAATAATAATTTTGCACCCTGCATCACTGCCAGGTTCATACAGTTTTGCAGAAGGCTGAATTAACCAAAGTGATACTTTGTGATCACACCATATACTGTAGAAAAGGAAAATAACTCTCCATAATTTGAATATCTTTCTCCATATTGAAATAAATAACACTGTACAATTCAGTATCTTCCCATTAATGTTATGAAAATTTAATACTATATTAGCATGGAGAGGGGTGAGGTTTATGGTAAAAAGACCATATTGTGCATGACTTTATGAAAAAGAATCTAAATAAACGAATCTATGAGCCTACTATTACAGGTGAATCATAAACATGATACAGCCTAAAGAATTTTGACTCTTGTGATGGTAAAAGACAAAAATTTAGAGTCATTAAATAATGAACCTATTAATATTTGTGATTTAAATTTTAGTGCATCTTGGGATACCTGGCTTAAATTCCAGTCCCAATTCTGATATAATTCATAATGGCCCTGGGAAGGGCTAAAGGCTGCGCTAATAGCGGTGTTTATACTATCACAGTGCTGTGTACATTTGAAGACTGGATTTTAAAATTTCTATTGAAATTCAATTCAGGGCATATTTTACCTTGCTTAATTCCACACAGAGCGAAACAATGAATTGAACCAGGATCAAAATTAGAAGATGACACAGGAAGGCATTATTCTGAAATGGAGCTGTCTCAAGTCTTTACACTACTGGGTGTCTCTTTATTGAATGAGAATATCTGCAGTGGTCTGACGTAGGCCGCGCTAGAATCGTTTGGGACGCATTGATAAATTGCGCTATCGATCCCGTTCTGCTTCACTTTCCATAATTATAGCACAGTAATGGAAAACATAAATGATATATTTTCACTAGAGAGGAAAGCCCAGAGTTTGCCTGTTTCTTTATGAGATTATACCAGATCCTTTCAATTAATACAGCAAGATTGATATCTGACAAGAGGCCTGATTCTAGTGTTCTTAAATAACATTCTTCGAATTTACGATAAATATTTCAAATAATGTATTTAAAGTCTTATCAGATGCTATTTCAACACAATTTTACAAAAGCATTTTTATTTCACTTAGAAATCTATCTTTGAATACCTAAAGGCATAAAAAAAACATAAAAGCATATTACAAATATAATTTTATCATCATATATCTATTGACCATGCTAGAAGTTTTCTCAAAGCTTCTCAAGGATAATTCCAATAAGTCATAATGTTGAAGAAGAACAAATGTTAGAATAGAATAAAAAATAAGATAAGCAACTAAAAATATTTTAGAAGCAAAAATCAATGAATTGCTTTCTAGACAGCAACAGATTTAACAGAAAAGACTCAAATGAAAATAAAACTTTCTAATAGACACCATTTACAATGATTACTCATTATCTATAATTATTCAATATCTATAGAAGTCACCATATAGTTTCAAAAAAAAACAGAATCTGCACTAAAACCACACAAGCTTTAGAGCTGACATGATGTCACGTTATTCTTCCTGATACTGCCATTCTAGAGTATTATTAAGGAAAGATTCCTGGTTTTCCCAAATGGGTACATTTAAAATTAAAAGTGTCACTCCAAGTCATGCCAAAGGAATGTGAGAAATTCTCAACAGGATGCAACCAGGTCGTAACAACTTGGAGCAAGACTTAAACTGCTCTTTATTTTAAAATATTCGTTAATGAGAAGATCTCATTTTATTTGCTTTAGCAGTTTGTAAGAAAAATATATAAATAGGGTAAATTTTTAAAAGAACAATCAATTCATGGGGAAAAAAATTTCCCCCAACAACTAAGTGGTATAAAAATTGATCTAGACTTCCCTTCTCGAATTACAAAGGCAATCAAGGGAATAAAATGTAACCCAGGAGGGCCTGGACAGCTCTCAAGCCTTCCCTGACACATTATCATGTCTGCAGGCCAGACACCAAAGGTTTACATCAGAAAAACTCCCGCGTGTAGGGAACAACTCAAAACCAACCATCGACCACACTATTGATTTGAGTGCAGAGACCGAGAGGGGAAAAAGCGCCAGAAAAGATAGAATTTCTCTTTTCTCAGCCCCACCTTAGGCCTTCCGAGGGCACACTGCAGCTAGCCAGGATGTCTGCCAGAGATAATTCAAGCCGGAAGAAGATGCCTGGCTGCGGGAGCCGATTCCCCCTTTGACCTGCAGCATAACCTAACTCACACCCAAGTGCAGTTTCCTGAAAGAAGAGCAGAGGAGAAGGCGAGGGAACAACCAGAAAACAATGCACGTGATCCATCTTTTCAGAGGATATTTGAGGATACAGTAGCTGACTCTGAAAGTTCACAATTAGGCCTGACTCAACAACTGACAGGAAGCTAAGCCGATCACGTTTGAAATGAATTACAAGCACGTGTGGACAAGGTGTTGCAGGTAGACAGTAAGGTGCGACCTACTTACTCTCAAATTATAGACTGATCACACAGAAAAGTCCAAGTTCATTTTTATTTATTTATTTATTATTATTATTATTTTTTTTTTGCAGTTTCTGGCCAGGGCTGGGTTTGAACCCGCCACCTCCGGCATGTGGGGCCGGCGCCCTACTCACTGAGCCATGGGCACTGCCCTCCAAGTTAATTTTTAAAAAGCTAACTTTTCTACCTTTCATGTAAGTTTAACACAAAATGGATTATTCTAAAACAGCGGTTCTCAACCTGTGGGTCACGACCCACAGGCACTACATTAAAGGCTCTGGGCATTAGGAAGGTTGAGAACCACTGTTCTAAAAACTAACAAAGCCAAGTGCTTGCTTTAGCTCCTTGGGGTCTTAATCACGTAATTCTGAATTGGTTGAGGATCATTTACTCGGATCATTATACTCAGATTCTACAAGAACTGCCATTTAATTTATGAAGAGCATGACCACAGATCATGTATAGTAAAAAGAATGACTAGAGATGCTTTAGAGCCTTTTAAAAATAATAACAATAATGATTAATAACGATGCACTTCCATTCTGAGTCACAGAACTATCTCTAGGGGTTTTACAGCTGTTCACGAATTAAGTCTCACACCCTCCCTGGCTGGGTACATGAGGACTATTCTGCTGATTTTACATCTGGGAAAGCTGAGGCCTAGCAAAGTGGTATGGGTAGATAAATTCCCATCTCAAAGTGGTGAAAGGAAAGAAAAAAAGAAAATTTGTGCAGTTTAGCTAATAAAAAATAACACAGCTCATCTCCCTTATGACTTCGTTGCCAAAAAAAAAAAAAAAAATAGGTTTCATTCGTTTGTTTTACCAATCCGTCCCATGAGAAAAACTTTTACAGTTTTCTGAATTTCAGTGTTAAGTACAATATTTTACCCACCATAGAGACTTATATATTTATGTGTCAGTCAAGCTATTAAGTCAAATTAATTCTTCTATTGCTAATGTGACCCAATAAAGCTGAGCTGCTTCTTCGGTGTGATCGGATGACGTGGAAATAGCAAGTACGTGGCCGTCAGAGCTGCTTGTAAGTAAGAATGTAAGTAAGAGCACATGCTTGTACTCGGAACAGCCTAGTAAGTTTGAGGTTCTCAGGAACACAAGATGACCTCATCACCGACCATTGGGGGGAAGGAATGTTCTGAATTCACTTGACATTGAGGGTAAGGAGGGGCGGCAAATCTCCTACTCAATGTAAGGTGTTCTCAGAGCTAAAGATGAGCAAATCGCGGTGGGCAAGAAACCGAACTCCCTGCCTTCCAGGAACGAACTTCAGACTGCTGAGAGGCAAACTTCTGGATGTGCATCCATTCAGTCAGCGATTATGAAACACGTTAGCCACTGCGATAAAAACCTAAAACATCATTGGCTATGGTTTCAAAGAGGTGATCTGTTTTGTCCTCTTCTTCCAAAGTTTAAGTTTCTTAGGATTTTCTCATTGGTGACAAGCCAAAGATGACTGTCATTGTCTTTGGGCTGGACATACTTAGAGAAATGGCTCATATCTGCCTATAGAATAAAACGCACAGTTCTCGTCTAGTCCTTCACACATGAAAACAAATGAGCCTTTTTTTTTTTTTTGAGGCAGTATCACTCTGTTACCCAGGCTACAGTGCCCTGGCGTCAGCTGAGCTCACAGCAACCTCCAACTCCCGGGCTCAGGTGGTCCTCTTGCCTCAGCCTCCTGAGTAGCGCCTGCCCCCACATCCAACTAATTCTTTTTCTATTTTTGATAGAGATGAGCTCTCTGCTCTTGCTCAGGCTAGTACTGATTTCCTGGGCTCCAGGGATCCTCCCAACTTGCCCTCCCAGAGTGCTGAGATTACAGGTCTGAGCCACCACACCTGGCCTCCACGGAGCCATTTTAAACTAATGGACAACAGCAAAACAAGTTGCAAAAATAAAAAAAAAACAATGATTAGAAATGAGAAATATGTCCTTTCTAGAAAAACCATCCTTTATAGTAATTGTTAGAAATGTGTACAAGCAAAACTATCAGGCCAAGACATGTTGGAAGGTGCTTGCTGGCCCTACGGCTCTGAGCCTTTCTGTTCCCAGAACACAGCATTTCTGTAGGTGAGAGTCACGATTTTGGGTTTGGATGTGATGAAGCACATTGTTGAGAACTCCTATCAAAGAAATAATATAAAAATCATATAAAACACCTGTCTTAAAAGCACAATGCACACACAGCCGTCTGTTATCTTGTGCCATATGTTTTGGGACCTGACTGCAAGTATCCTCAAGATGCAACCTCTGCTTCACACCTATTTAGCTGAAGAACTCTCTGGGATGACTGCTGTGCTTGTCACGTCTAAACAGAATGGCTGTTCCCATGTTGACACTGACACGGAGAAACTGGCTTCTCTGTCCTCTCTTCCCATCTTCTTTTCTAAAAATAGATTTTTTTTTTTCTGAAGTAAGCATACTTAAACTGGATGCAGGTGAGCGACCCATTTCAGGCTGTGTCTCAGAGTATTCTGAATGAGAAGAACAGAAGAGCGGTCCCACTGTTCCACCACAAGGTCAAGGTGAAGGGAAGACAGGAAGGTCAGAAACGCCACGAGGGGATGGCGTCATTCCCACTGATCCCTGACCCACACAGGTGCACACCAACCAGAAAGCACCACGGGCCTCCACAATAGCAAAGCCATCTTCAATTTGGAGGCAGGGGGAACCTCAGGGGTTTTTCCTTAGAAATGGAATAATGGGGTGATAAACCTTTTTCATTGTTTGTGATACAGCAATTTCATTCCCTTATTCACTCAACAATTAGTGGTTCTCCTGCTCACAAAGCTTCTAACAAGCTGTAACTTCCACTTGTGGGAATAGCTTCCTTCTGAAGAACAGAGTCTCATAAAGGTTTGACGAGGGCCAAGACAAGCCCTAGCGGGGCAACAAGGGTCTAAAACATAATGCGGGGGTAGCTATCTTTAAAAATTTTTAAAAAAAAAAAGTAAAACACACAAAATATGTTTCTTCTTTCCTTTTAATGGAATCCCATTCAGCAAGTGCTGGAAGTCAAAACACACTCGGTCTTCTCGAGTGGTGTGGAAGCCATCGGCTGTCAGACCCTTAAAGCAGTACCGAGAGAAAGGGGGAAAAATCGACAGTCTTATGGGAACACAGAAAGCACAAGGCTTTTTTGACCAGCGTGGTTAAATTCTACATCTCTTGCCGGGAGCACTGGCTAACAGGGGCCTTGCTAGGGGTTCACTTTCTATGATCTGTGAGCTCTTATTTTTATGAAGGCATTGCTCAGAGAGAAAGAAGGCAACAGACATCCCAGCTCACAGAGGGGCTGGCGGCGGCGCAGGAGGCAGACACCAAGTGTTCCACACGCACAGCTGGGCCTGGGCTCTAGGAGCGGCCTCTCGCATTAGGTCCTGGTGAAACAGGCTCTCGGAGACATTGGAAAAGAAGTCGGTTTTCTCCCTTCTCTGTCTGTTCAGATTGTTTAAAAATGACAAATTGTTAAGAGCTCAAAGATCATATCACAGTTCTGTGTACATCTACTTATGGATTCTCAGTAGAAAATAATAAATTACGCCAAGCAACTACTGAAACCCACGTAATGGAACGAGTGTGGGGTACCCACCACGCCATGGCCACACAGCCTCCCAAGTACAGACCACAGCTGTCCCCAGGAGACTCCGGGCACAAGAGGGAAAATGTCGTTATTAATTGAGAGCCTCCATGTTGGCATTTTAGTAGGTGTTTTACTTGTACCTATTAATTTCATTCTCACAAAATCTCTTTGAAGTAGTTACTATCAATCCAATTTTACAGAAAAGAAACTCAGGCTCAGAGAAGTTCAGAAATTTTCTCAGCATTGTACAGCCTCAGGATTTCAATCACCTCAGTCCAGTTCTCAATTCAAATTTACTTATTCTTCTATTCCCAGCGAAAGTATTAAGCACATTCTGTGACACTGCTCTCTTGTGTCCCCCAGTCCCAACACAGGTCCCTACACTGGGCTCCTCACACACCGGAAGCTGAAACCAACGGCCTTTTAAACAGCAACACATGAGGACGCTCCACTGAGGGAACCAGCTTCCCAACATGGCCTGTGGGCTCCCTGCATCTAAGTCAGCTGGTGTTCCTAAGGACAGACGTTTCACACCCTGTTCAGACTCTTCTGCATTTAATGCTTGGGAACATTTCCCTTCAGTTCCTCCCAGTGTTTTGTTTTGTTTTAATGCAATCTTGTGAGAATCATTCAACCTCTTTTTTAGGTGAGGGCACCTCCAACATCCAATGGTTATTGATAGGAACTCTGTATTCAATCAAGGGCCACAAAAAGCCGGGATGAAGGAGGAAAAAGGAAGAACTTAAACAAAAAACAGAAAATAAGAAAGAGTCCACAGATCATATGAAGGCATCGAATACATAGACTTTAACAATAAACCACAAGTAAAAGAACTGAAAAAATGAAATTTTTAAAAAATTTGTCAAATGGCCAGGGGTGATGGCTCACACCTGTAATCCCAGCACTCTGCGAGGCCAAGGCAGGTGGATTGCCTGAGCTCATCAGGTTCAAGACCACCCTGAGCAAGAGTGAGACCCTGTCTCTAAAAACAGCCAGGCATTGTGGTGGGCACCTGTAGTCCCAGCTACTTGGGACACTGAGGCAGAAAAATCGCTTGAGTCCAACAGTTTGAGGTTGCTGTGAGCTGTGATGTCACAGCACTCTACCAAGGGTGACATAATGAAACTTTGTCTCAAAATAAGAAAAAACATTTACTGGGTCACCACCTGTAGCACAGTGGTTATAGCATCAGCCACATACACTGAGGCTGGTGGGTTCAAACCCAGCCTGGGCCAGCTAACCAACAATGACAACTGCAACAACAATAAAAAAATAGCCAGGCCTTGTGGTGGGCACCTATAGCTCCAGCTACTTGGGAGGCTGAGGCAAGAGAATCGCTTAAGCCGAGTTTGAGGTTGCTGTTAGCTGTGATACCATGGCACTCTACCCAGGATGACATAGTGAGACTCTGTCTCAAAAAAAAAAAAAAAAAATTTACCAAATGAATTTATAGACAGGAAGTAAAAATAAGAGTTCAGAAAAATAAGACCAAGCTTGGGGCAACTTAAATGCTCATAGAGAGCTTCTTAGAGATGGTATGGAGATAGGTCTTGAAAAGAGAAAAATATTTACATAAAAAAAGGAAGAAAGAACAAAGAAAGTGTTTTTACTTAAACAGGAAAAACTGAACTGAACTCGAAAGAAACACGTTTTAATAAAAGATGCCTGTAATGAGTGTTTTTCAAAAAAAATCTCTGTGCATTAATTTTTGCCACAATTAATGGAACTAATATTTACAGGCCAGCAAGTTTGAAACATTGTGCCATTAAAAACTTTTACAAACTCTGGAAATTTCTAAAATTGGTTCTCTTTAAATTTGTAGCATAGGCAGAATGCCGGATAATGTGGTACAGTAAAAACATTTTATTGGCATTTAGTTGAGATGACCCACATAATTCACTTGTGGCTTTACCACTTACAACATGTCATTCCAAACTCATGGCAATAAAACTTTTATGTAGTATTGCTGTACTATGCTTTACATAAATATGTACATATATAATATATATGGCTTAATTTTCCCTTTCAGTTAAAATGGGTCCAGCCCCATCACTCAGAGGAATATTTATAAACATAATTAGTGGTTGTGGGATGCCTACAAAATGTAAGAGCTACCCAATGGTATGTTTTATTATTCAGGTAGAACCTACTCAATATTTGCTTCTGGAAATGTGTATGTAAAGTAAGGGGAAAGTATTAGAAAAATCAGGAATCCCTGTCCTGTTTCTTGATCTTTGTGGACTTGCTTTGCTTTTTCCCAATGCATTAAATTCCTTTTCAGCACATTGAACATTGTGTTGAACCCTCAGGCAGGGTTCAAACATTTGGGTTATGCTAGTAAAGTCATCATTAATCATTACTAGTTGGGTAAAAAGTCATGGAACCTCTTTGAAACTCAGTTTCCATATCTGTAAAATGAGGATGCTGGTAGGGGCCTTCTCAGAATGCAACACTATTGTTTTTTTTCCCTTGTTTTTGCTTTTTAAAAATTGAGATAGCGTCTGCCTATGTTGCCAGGCTGGAGGGCAGTGGCTGTTCTCAGGTGCAAGCATGGCTCGCCGCAGCCTTGAACTCCTGGACTCGTGTGATCCTCCCACCCGAGCCTCTCTGTAGCTGGGTGTACAGGTGTACACCACCATGCCCAGTTTAGACTGTTGTTTTTAACTTGCTCTGGTTGTTATGGAAGCAGGTCTCATCTTCTAAACAGTCCTCTTAAAGGCTAAGCCATTTTACACCTTTCTGAAATACAACAGCACTAAGTTCAGTTCTAAGCATACAAAGAACCTGAATAGATAATTTTTGAATGAACATGAATTTTACATACCTGTGATTTTCTATCATTTATAGCTTAAATAAAACATTATGTGATTGCAAATATCAGAAAATAAACTAATGACTTTAACCAGGGCATAACATCTAATAAAGACGTGATTAGCACCAACAGCATAAATACAAGCTATATTCTGATTCATAAAACTTTATTTTTATTCTGGAAGAAAATGTTAAAACATTTGTCAAACTTTATCTGCAACATCAAATATGTGTGTAGGTATAGTTCATATCCAGTAATTGTTTAGTTTCACATATCCAAAACAAATAAATAACTAAAACTAAGAAACTTTAAAGTAATTCCTCCAGAAAACAATTATTAGCTATAAAATTATCCTAGAAACACAGAACTTCACGAATATAAAATTTGTTAAAAGAAGATTTTTTTAAAAAAAATACAGTCGAACTTCTGTAGGTTGACCACTCGAGGGACTATAATAAATGGGTCATATATGGAGGTGGTCAACATCAGGAACTATGCCCAGTGCATTGACACATACACGTGGTGCATGTCCAGTCTGTGGAAATTAGGTCAACTGAAGGAGGCAGTCAACGTAGACAGGTGGTCAACTATGGAGGGTTTACTGTATATATTCCAACACATAACAGTGAGCACCACTGTGCTCCAGCCACTGGGCCACTTTTGTTGCAGATACAAGAAGCTCCCCATCTGAGTGGCTCCGCAGCCTGGGAAAACTCCAATTCCTCTCGGGACGCTCAGTTTAAGCATCATATCATTTGGAAAACCATTCTAGACACTTTCATGCAAAATTATACATTTAGCTTCTCTGGCTTCCTTAGAACCTTTATATACTTTTTACCTTGGTGTTTATTACCTGATAAGGTAGCTATTAGTAACCCCCATTAGAGAATCAAGCTTCTTTTTTTTTTTTTTTTTTGAGACAGAGCCTCAAGCTGTCACCCTGGATAGAGTGCCATGGCATCACAGCTCACAGCAACCTCCAATTCCTGGGCTCAAGCGAGTCTCCTGCCTCCGCCTCCCAAGTAGCTGGGACTACAG
>CAUYON010113068.1:0-11416 GCA_963573935.1 Arctocebus calabarensis
TCGTTTGTTTGTATGGAGGTATGGCGTATACTGCGAGCTGTTCTCTTGGGGGAAACTATCTTATTCTTACCTTGTAGGCATTTCTTTTCCCATCTATTATGTAATTCATGACAGGCAGTGATCTATTCTTTGAAACACCCAATCTTTAGTAGTAATGGATATTATGCTAAATGTTCATTCTCCAGACAGGTATCATGCATTGTAATAGTTGAAGTTTATGCGTATGAACAAATGTATTATGTTTTTAAATAATGTATTTAAGAATTAATGTTATTAAGTATATCTTTTTCAAATGTGTCTTTCTTTTATAATGATTTTTTCTCTAGTTTTATGGTCCATGAAGGAAAACAGAAGTAAAGAAGACACACACATTCCCCCTCATTACTTCTTAAAAAAACACACATAACTTGTTTGTTTTGCAAAATAATTCTACCTTAATTAAAATATTCTATGGCAAAGCTGATTTTCATAGGGGATTACTCCTCACTGATCTCTAATTATAGGTACAGTTGCTATAGTCACATCTGAATTAAGCAAGATACTTTTTATCATAACTTCAAAACTTAGAACTTATCCCTAAAATGTGCACAATCTTCTTCCATCTATTGAATAATTTGCAAGGTTTTTCAGAACTCTGTTTTCCAAATTATATTCAAGAAATATTGAATATCTTAATATAGGGGAAGTAGAAGGTCAAAGGAAAAATTAAAACATCTTTACAGTGGAAACATAATTCATGTATTGTGTTTTGGAAAATGTCATATAAATAGATTTTATTTTTAAACTCAGCTAATGTTATATAGCCCAACCACATTCATTGTCTGCTTCTCCAGAGGAAGCCAATATACTTAGCCACAAAGTATCACAGCAGAGAAATAGTGTAATATTGAGGGTGCCATGTGAGGAAACGGAAGTTCTTAAATCCATCTCCCTGAAAATTTGGGAGAAAGTGTTTTTAAAGATAAGCCAATTGAGTCTGCTAATAGGTCAGGTTTGGGGTGGAACTATAGGAGTCTAGGAATTCTTGCTGAGTCTGGTCTTGTGTAGGGGTCACCAGTTGAGTCAATTCCTTGGTATGGATTGCTGGTCTGGGTGGGTAATCTGTTCTACCAAAATGCAGGGCCTGGAAGTAACCTCAAAAATTAGTCTTAGGTTTCATGAGGGGGATGTTATCTATGAGAGCAATGAAGAAAGCCATGCTTCTTTATAATTATCAGTTATGTGACTCCTGAGTAGTTAGCAATTATAGGAAAGCAAGCTAGGGAAGAATGGCTAATTATACATATATTTTCTCCAATCACAGTTCCCACTTATGGTCTTGTATTAATTTTGTAAAGGGTAATTTCAGTAATGCCTTTGAGATTTATTGAAATTGATGTGTATATTCCTAGTTTATTCATTTTTTGTTGCTGAATAATATCCCATTGAATGGATACACTACAGTGTGTATCCCTCTATTTGCCCACTGAAGGACATTTGTTTGAGATGTTTATTAGTAGAGTTTCTTTACATGTTTTTATGTGAACATTAGTAGAGTTTCTTTACATGTTTTTATTTGCCTTAATTTAGTTAAGGCAAATACACAGGAGTCAGATTGCTTGGTCATTTGGTAAGTGTATATTGAGCTTTATATGAAACTGTCTAATAGCATTTTTTAAATTTTTAAAACATTTCTCAAATTTCCATTTAAAACCCCAAAGTAATTTTCACCAAATGGATTTTTAAAAATTTTATAGTAAGTGTTAATAACATACCTATGAATATCTCCCAATATCTTGCTAAATTCATAATCATTTAAAATAGTCTATTGATGACTTTTAATCATATAGTTATCTTAGAAAATTTAAATTAAAAAGTTTCAATAGTCTATAATAAACAGTTATGAAAATCCTTTTTAATTCATTCTTGTCATCCACACAGTTATATAGACAAGTATGGGAGGAGATGAATTAAGAAAAATAAAGCACTCTATAATAACTCACTATAAGATATTAAGTTGACTTTTAGGACATATTAATAATTTACCTAAAGGAACTTAGATAAACTATTTCATGTAAAGTTGGAGAGAAAATATTAGCATGATAGTTCTGATCTAAAATTAGCATCCCCTCATTTTCTGTCTATGGAGCACAATATTCTTAAAAAGCAAAACATATAATAAGGGAAAGCTTATAAATGAGTTGACTTTTATGAATAATTTGTTCAGCCTTTAATCAGAATAGTAACATTCATGACCCAAACCCTTTGTATTTATTTACTTGAAGAATTTGTTTTAAATAATAAAAAAATATTGTGTTAATCAGTTGTAATCTATCAACAGTCAGAAAAAAAGGAAAAATGTCTGGAGTAATTGAGTTGTCCCTCTCACAACATTTACGGTGTGTCTGCAAGAGCAGAGGATTTTGGAAAGTGATTAGTAATATTTTAATTCAACACAGATACAAGAGAGGATTTTTTTTTCTTTTTTCCTTTTTTTTGCTGTTTGCCTTTCCCTTATGGTTCATGAATTTAACTAAACAAAGCAGTCAAAGGATATGTGAACAGTACTGCTGTTGTGAGCTGTTGACTACAGGGTTTCTGTTTTTTGATAATGTGATTTTTCATTTTAGTTAAGTCAGCTTTTCATAGAATTAACATCTGTCCCTAAAACCCTATGTATCACCCCAGAACAGTGAAATAGTCAACTGCTCTACTGACCTCAGCTCATTGAACAAACGTTATTTACCTTGTTTGTGTGTGTGTATGTGTTAAGCCTAAATCAGCAAAACTGAGAACCACACTATAGATTCACTTTTAAAATATAAACCATTCACCATAAAAAGATAGTATTGCACATAATATTAGTTTAAGGGGGAACACAATATTTTCTTTTTTTAATTAGTCTCCCTAACTAAATCCAAGTATGTGCTTCTTAATGAGATGAATTGTGTGGTTTCACCAGCTCAACCACAGCCCATTACTTTCTCAGTATCAACCTCTTCTTATTTCACAGAGGCCATGTGTTGACTGCTAATAATCTCATTAATTCTAACACTCTTAAATTCAACAAAGTTTCAAAAAAGTAGAGCTACAATTTCAAGCTTATGCAGTTGATGAAAATGAAAAAAACTTCTTTTGCTATTAATTGGAACATATTAATGGACCAAGAAGTCTATATTTGTGGATCACCAATCTCCTCTTCCATACCACTTTTTTTTAGTTTTGCCCCATATTGTATATTTGTTTTAATCCCAGCAACGTGATATCATTTGTACATTTATGCAGTTGAAAGACTTGTGCTTTGATGATTGAGTGTTCAGTAGTCACTTTAAATGTTTTACTCAACCTAAGGCCCTAAGTCAAATCATGGAGTCTATAGAAGTTCGTTAAAAACTCTCCTGCTGCCCAATGAGTTTTTGCTTCCCTTGTCTACCACATATTGAATCTCATTTCTCTGTGCTAATTTATTGGTTGTTGACTCCAATTTGCTAACTGAAAATGCCCAGAGGGGAAGATCACAAGAATGTGGTAATAGCCATCATTTAACTGTGGCTCCTCAGAGTACTATGTTTACAAAGATACAAAGGTTGCACTTGGTTCGAGAGAGAACAGTACTCAAATAATGGTTATTCCACAGAAATTTTACATTTTGATGGGGAACTGTTGTGGAGAAATCCTCTTCTAATTCATAGTCATGTAATTACAAAGATAAAACAAAGAAATTAAACTTTTGATATTTTTATAATGACTTGATAGGTGAAATGGGTGGAGTCAACACAAAGGAAGACCTGACAGTGCTCACTGGTAAATGTTCCCTTTTCTCTTTTTTAGTGAAGCGAAATATATTTTTAGGAGTTACATCTCTGTTGACAACTCTTTGCTACTGATGACTGTCAACAGGTGGATACGAATTCACTTATTATGTCCAGCAATATCAGTTATAAACTTAGATGGTTCTACAGTGTTGAGTCCGGAAAAGAACAATCTTAAGGTCTAAGAAGTAGGTATGAACTTGAAAAATTAAATGACTTACACTTTGCAGTTCCTAATGACTTTATTACACTGATACTGATATCTTGCTTTTCGGAAGGACTCTGAAGGACATAGTGAATTTCCCTTAATGATATTTACAGGATAGTTGGTAGCTTTTACAAAAACAAAAAACAAACAAACAAACAAACAAAACCCAAACTTTAAAACATCATATAATCTCTTTTATTTTTTTAAATAATGAATAATTTACACTTTTATTAAAATATCTCATGATATTGTCTCATGAGAGACATAAATATCTCATAAATGTCTCATGTCTCAAGCTGCCCAGGGGTCTTTTCCAAAATCTAACATCAAACCTATATTACTTTAATTTGACCCATAATTAGTTTTTATTCATTTATTTAAAGATCTCTATGCACTGTTGTTATTTTTTAAATGAAAGACAATTTGATTTAAAAACTAATAAGTTTTTAAAATTTAAAAATGTTTTTTCAGTTTAAGTGGTATTAAAATTTTAAATTATTTAAAAATAAAATTAATGTCCTGAGAATTTAATTAGAAATCTTTTAAAAATGCATAGAAACCAAATTATGTTTGCCTGCTGAATTTATCTACAAGTAAATGCATCATTTTAATATTTCAAAATTTATTCCACATGTATTTTTGTTATATGTTTTTCTTTTCCTAATTTAATTGCATTTGTTAGAATGCAAAAAAAATTTCTTAAATATCTCACAATATATAAAAGCATAAGTACTTTAAAATTTTAAGCCTCATTTAAAAAGAGAATGGTTAAAGATTGTATAGTCCCTTATTAATTGACTGAATGCTCTAAGGAAAAACAAATCAAACCAATAATCTCATTGGATTTCTGAGTATTTCTCTAAGACAGAACTTTCTCATAAACATGACATGAAGTTCTCAGGGAGACAACTGTAATCAATGTTTCAATTATTCTAAAACTTAAAAGAACTCTAAAAAAATTTCTTCTTTTGTTTTATTCACAAAGCTATTGTCTTACATATACAGAAAGGAAAACTTAGGCAGAGGATAAGAAAGAAGAAAACCACTTGAAAATTTTTCAAAGCACTAGTGACTTGTAAATGAAATTGAATAATATTTCAAAGTTTCTGTGTTATAAACTACTACTACCTCTTTTTCTCTGTCTGTGTCTCTTATAAACACACACGCACACACGAATGCACACACACACACACATTTTTCTTTCCTTTCTTCTCTCTTTTCTTTTCTCAGTCAATAAGTTCAGGTGGGACCTTATTGAGGGGTAGGGAAAGAAAGGAGAGAGAAAACTTTCCCATGGAGTTCTGATTCACAATGATAAAGCAAGTTTCATCTTAGAGATGCAAGGACAGTGTAACATACATTATTCAATAAATGTGATTCACCACATAAATAGAAAACAAACCATATCATCATCTCAATAGATGCAGAGAAAGCATTCAGTAAAATCTAGTACCCTTTCATGAATAAAACCCTAAATAAATTAGACATAGAAAGAACATACCTCAAAATTATCAAAACCACATATGACGAACCCACAGCCAACATCATACTGAAGACGTAAATGTTGAAGGCATTCCCCCAAGAACAGGACCAAGACAAATGTGCCCACTGTCACTATCTCTATTCAACATAGTATACAACTCCTACTCAGAGGAGCCAGAAAAGAGATAGATATAAAGGGCATCCATATCTGAAAAGTGTAGGTTAAGGGTAGGTCCTTATTTGCTGATAATATGATCTTTTGTCTAGAATATCCTAAAGACCCCACCAAAGACCTTCAGAATTGATAATAAAAAATTCAGCAAAATATCAGGTTGAAATGAATGTCTCCAAATCAGTAGTGTTTCTATGTACTAAAACAGTCAATTTGAAACCCAAACCTAAGACTCAACACGAGTTATATTAAATGCAAAGAAAATAAAATCTTAGAAATATACTTAACCAAGGAAGTGAAAGATCTTTCTTCACAAGGAGAACTACAAGAAAATGATGAAAGAAATCAGAGATGATACAAACAGATGGAACAACATCCCATACACATGGACTGGTAGAATCAACATATTTAAAGTGTCCATGCTGCCCAAAGTGTTTTATGGCCAACACAATTTCCACCAAAATACTAATGTCATATTTCACATGTGTAGAAAAAAATGATTCTACGATTAATTTGGAACCAAATAAGAGCCCTAATAGCTAATGCAATCTTCTTAAACAAAAAGAACAGATTTAGAAGCATCACATTACCAAACTTCAAATTACAAGTCTATACATAGCAAAATAGCATGTTACTATTATAAAAGTAGAAACTTAGATACATGGAACAGGATAGAAAACCCAGAAATAAAACCATCTATCTACAATCAAGTGCTTTAACAAAGCAGACAACAACCTACCCTGGGGATAGATAGGATTTCCTGTTCAACAAATGATGCTGGTAATATTCAATAGCTACATGCAAAAGAATGAAAGAGGATCCCTGTTTTTTGACATGTACAAAAAATTAATTTAAGATAAAACAAGTAAGTGCGAGGCAGGAAACCATAAAAATTTTAGAAGAAAACATACCAAAAACTCTTCTAGAAAGTCTATGCGAAGAATTTGTGATTAAGACCCCAAAGGCAAATACAACAACAACGAAAGTAAATAAAGGGATGTATTACATTAAAAAGCTTCTGCACAGCAAAGGAAATAATCAATGCAGTTAATAGAAAACCTGCAGAGTGGGAGAAAATATTCACAAACTATACATCTAAGAACTAGAATCCAGTCTATAAAGAAGTAGAAACCAGCAAGTTAAAGACAAATAACCCCATTAAAAAGTGGGCAAAATACATGAACAGAAGTTTTTCAAAAGAAGAAAGACAAATGGTTGATATGTATGGGGAAACAAAGTTGAACATCACTAATTATCAGAGAAATGCAAATTAAAAACACAATGAGATACCACCTTACCATTGCTACAATGGCCATTCTTAAAAAGCAAAAAAACAGTAGGTGCTGGCCTGGATGTAGAGGGATAGAATGCTTATACACCATTGATGGGACTGCAGGTCAAGGCAGATTCTATGGACAATGGAAGAGAGATTCCTCAAAGAAATAAATGTAGATTTACCATTCCATCTAGTAATCCCACTGCTACATATCTACTCAAAGGAAAAGAAGTCATTTTACCAAAAAGACACCTGTACTCAAATATTTATTGCAGTACAACTCACAATTGCAAAGCCATGGAATCACATGAATGCCCATAAATTACTCAGCTATAAACAGGAATAAAATAATGTCTTTTGCAGAAACTTGAATGGAACTGGAGACCATTATCCTAAGTAAAGTATGTTACAGATTCAAAAGCAAATACCATAGGTACTCTCTAAAAATTGTAAGCTAAACAGTTGGCACACATTAGGGTTAGGCCTGACAGAGGGTAAACAGGTGGCAAAGAAGTGGCTAATGGGAGCAAGCAGAACCGAATTGTAGCTGGGAACCAAAGTGCAGCTGGAACTGTTCCCTGGTGGGACATACACAGTAAGGAGCTCCAAGTGAAAGTTGACTGATGGGGCCTCATTATCATCTAATTAGCATAGCACTAATGGAGTGGAGTTTTTATGAAGGATTCTAGGAAGAGGAACGTGTTGAAAGGGAAACTATTCTATAACCACCCTGTTATGTAAACCTGTTTGTAATCTGTTGTATCACCCCAACCTATCAATCACCCAAAAGGCAGGAAGTGACGACCAATTCTGCCAGAAGAAAGGCGGGAGGCCTCAGACTTCAGTATAGTCTGGTGGAGACTGACCTGTCCTCTGTCTCTGGAATGCACTTTTGCTTAGGGGCATTTGGTGTAGCTTCCTTTTTCTCCTTTAGTTCATACTGCTTCCTTCTTTTCCCTGCAGTAAACTCTGTGAGATTGTATCTGTGGTCTCTTCATCAGCTGCTCAGCTCAGTACCAGTACCCACCCTGGGAAGTGGGGGACCAGGGAGCACCAGGATGGACCCAACGTGGGAATGAAAGGATATAGAGGATGGTGGAAAACAAGAAAGGGGGAGAGCAGGACGAGTGAGGGGCAAAATGTACCTAACTGGTATAATGAGCATTGTTTTGGTAATAGGCACACTAATAGCCCTGTCTTAAGCCTTATACACAGTATCCACGTAACAGAAAATTTGTCCCCCTTAATATTTTCAAATAAAAAATAATATTACAAGAAAATAAATCCTGCAAATGAGCTATGGTTGAAAATAGGGACTTATTTATTGCTCTACCATGTATCATGGAGAAATCTAAACTGTTTTTTCAATGCTTTTGAAATACCCATGGCTCAAATAGTGATAAAATAAACTCTCTAAGGAGGATTCATTTTTCTACTTCACTTTTTTGCTCCTAAGACAAATGTTTAATAGAAAATTTCAATGAACCACCGTGTAGGCATCCCCACCAATTTTAGATGTTTTGATAGACCGTGGGTGTTTAGCAGGAAACAAGATGGATACGGACCAACTTCCAAATAGATTATATGCTTGGGTTTGGGAAGACATAGGGTAAATAAAAAAAAGATACATACCAATAACAATTGTGATGAGTGCTATAAACGTGAATGAATAAGAAAGAGACAGGATTAGGATTGGAAACGACAACTTGGGTAAGGTTTATAGAACTAATTTTACAATAAACAATTTCATCAACTTCAACTAACTGCATTGTCAGAGAAAAAACAAACTCTGAAAAGGTATTTTATAGAGATTAATTCTTGGGTCAGTATGAGTGATTGTGACCATGGCTTTGGGAAACACAAATTCAAGAAGTCCTGAGAGAGTGATAGCAAGATGATCAGGTTGTAACTTTGTACATTTCAGGGAAGTGAAAGTTACAACCCAAGTCATAAATGAATATGTGGAGGTTACATATAATTTTGGCCCCCAAAGGCAGAATACCTTGAAAAGAGAGCTTACAGGTCATAGGTGGATTTAGAGATTTTCTAAATTTATATTTGGCTAAAGGAACAAGGTTTTGCCTTAGAACTTGGAGTCAATAGAAAAGCATTTTTAAGTTTACTTAATTTTTTAAAAAAATTTAATTATTATTGGTACATAAGAAATCTCTTAGTCCTCATGTGATGCTATGCCAGACTAAGGTTGCAAGAGCAAAACACAACACAATGGTTCAGAGTGAATGGTAACCAGGACAGATGATCTGTAAATGTGACATTCTCCAGTTCTTACAGAGAAATTTGGAGCAAAGCTGAGTGGTCGGAGTTTAGTCCCTAGAATAAAACCTATATGCCAACATTTTTAGACTTAAATTTATTCTTTTAGCAATTTTGGTAACTTATGGATATGGACAGAATACATATGTATATAAAGTTATAATATATTTTACCCATATGAAGACATATAGCTAATAATTTGCATGCAATAAATTTATAATATTCTTTGTTGTAAATTATATATCACCGATTTTTTTCAGAATAGTTTTGTGGATTTTTGCTGAACTCCTGTAACCACAGCCAAGCCGTTGTTGTAAATAACAAATGAGTATAATTTTTACATAAATATTTCTGATATTTTCATTTACATTGACAAGACAAAAATGAAACAGGGAGCATCATTAGTTGGAAGGTCATTAGTTCTGCAATGAGAGCATCTTGTCTGCTGAATTGGATCATAGCTGGAAGAGTGGGAGGATATTTCCTCAGAGTATTCTGCTATTCATAATGTGATGGCTATTGGCATACTCACTTTTAAGCTGAATTTGCATTATTAACACTTTATCCATTACTTATCTGTCTGCCAAATGAACTACAAATAAAGGCCAAATTTGTATCATTTAACAATTTTGCTGTTGTTCATATTCCCCCATGGCTGATTTCACACCAATACTGTGGTCGCTGAGCTGAGTTCAGAGTTGGAACGAGATGTGTAGGAGCAAACTTCGTGCAGCATTTCTACCACACGCGTACAACAGGGGAAATAGGTTCAAAAACAGAGATGATAGAAAATGCACCAAAATTACTAGGAAGTATTGAAGTTTGAATTTTGTTTATTTAACTTAGCAAATACTCATAAAATTCATAAAATTTTAGCAATCAGGTGGCTCCAACATGCCACTAATGGATATTTAAAAAAATTAATCATTACAGAAAGTTCATCCTTGCACATCTCAGTTCTGGCTCCAGAATTTTATAGCAGGTGGCGTTCTTAGCATTTATCTGCTTATAAAATAGGAAATATGTTCAGAGGGCCAGGAAGAACAAAATGAAGCTCAGGAATTGGTCTACAGGACCATGTTCCTTTTCCTGCCTTCAGATTCTAAAGATACTTTTCTTCTTCTTACTTGGCCTTTTCTACTTGAAACTTAATTGCTCTGGAGGTGAACAGATGCTGCACGCATTCAGAATATTCTTGAGCTTATACTATTAAAGTTAACCACAGTAATTTAAAGACAATATTGTCCAATCCCTTTACTCAAACCCAGGTAAAACTTATAATTCTTCCCTCTCTGTCCTCATTGCATTCTCTATGCCTACATAATACTTTTTAGCTCTTTTTTTCCCTGCAGATGTTAATTTCCTTTTTCATTGTGTTGATAGTAAAATTCATTTTAGAAGAATTTTGGACATGATATATATATATTAGATATATTTATATATATATTTACCACTCTACTTAGTACTTAATACAAATTTATAAAATAAATTTGTGAATGAATGGCAAGAAAATTATTTTTTCTAGTCTGGTAGTCATTCTTACAAAAAGTGTGCTCCTTGGGGTTGACATTTTCACATGCCCTGAAACCAGAGGTCCAAGTTTCGTAGAAATCTCTCATTTTCATTACCTAAAAGTAAGCTGATGATTGTGTAAAAGTATTTTGTATAGGTGAGTTCTGTTATTAAATATTATGTACTGTCAGTAAAAGCATTCTGACTTTTGGATCTTTCTCAACTAAATCCTGTAATTGCTTTATAATTATTCGTATCTTTCTTACCAGGATAGAAAGCCTACTTTGATGAAGCCTACCTATATGCCTCAATAACCATCTTATTCATGTATTTATTAAAAATACGTTGAGTGTCTGTTATGTAAGAGCCTGAAGCCGGGCGTGAGCATCACATACACAGATAAGGTTTGATCGGTGTCTCTTAGGACCCAACAACCTGATGAGAGGGAAAGGAAAGATACTTCCATAGTCTATAAAATGCAGTGAGTGCAATTGCAGAACCGGGATCATAATTATCCAGGAATAGACTTTGAAGCAACACATTTTGTTTCATCATGCAGACTGATACCGGAATTTCAGGTTCTTGGTCTCAGTGATTTGAAGAATAAATCCGCGGACCACAGATCAGTGGTAAGACAGAATTTATTTACAGAAAAGAATACAAAAGACACTAAAACTCCTGGGAGAGAGAGAGAAATCTCT